>JAXIVJ010008940.1:0-40000 GCA_036785665.1 Chirona hameri
GTTTAATCGGAAGATATTTAGGGGTGGCAAAAAACGTTAAACATTTCAGCTTTTTCTTTAAATACCCAAAATCGCCCATTTTGTAACCGCGGTTTCACGACACGAATACAATAGTTTCGACATGGCACACTTCTTCCTAGTTAATAGGATTGTGCTTATTCCAAATATAGCAATAAGTTTTTAATAACAAATATTTAGGGGTGGAAAAATCGCCAAATATTTGACACTTTTCTATAACCATCCCAATATCACTTATTTTGTCCTGGCGATATTACATGCCTGCACTGTTTTGGTTCTTCCGAAAATGTAAATTAGATATATTTAAACGGATACAACATAATATTCATGTCTTTACCTTTTATTTAATCAGTTGCATGGTTATTTTCTCTTGTATAGGTATGTTTAGTTCTTTGGCACTCCATCACTATGCTGACGCATAACCTTACCGTCACAAGTGGCTTTCTAAAGAGGTTATTATGATTATTTTCCTTTGTCGCATCAAGACAAAGGAAATTTTAACTTACGAGTAAAACATCAGTCGTCGTGGCATTGCATGTTTTAACACAGCCTCAAAAAGTTTCCTCCCAAAATGACTTCGAATTTGAAGTGATGCACACGTCACACATACGCTTAAAGGCCCATTATGGTTGACTTCTTGACCGTGGGCAGCTGTAAGTGTAGCGCTGTAGCTGTAGCGCTGCTGTAAGTGCTCATACACACAGAGCTAACGCTGTCTCCACTGTACGGCAGGAGCCCGCTGACCTTCCCCTGGACGCCGCCACACACAGAGCTAACGCTGTCTCCACTGTACGGCAGGAGTCCGCTGACCTTCCCCTGGACGCCGCCACACACAGAGCTAACGCTGTCTCCACTGTACGGCAGGAGCCCGCTGACCTTCCCTGGACATGGCCACACACAGAGCTAACGCTGTCTCCACTGTACGGCAGGAGCCCGCTGACCTTCCCCTGGACGCCGCCACACACAGAGCTAACGCTGTCTCCACTGTACGGCAGGAGCCCGCTGACCTAACCCTGGACGCCGCCACACACAGAGCTAACGCTGTCTCCACTGTACGGCAGAAGCCCGCTGACCTTCCCCTGGACATGGCCACACACAGAGCTAACGCTGTCTCCACTGTACGGCAGGAGCCCGCTGACCTTCCCCTGGACGCCGCCACACACAGAGCTAACGCTGTCTCCACTGTACGGCAGGAGCCCGCTGACCTTCCTCTGGACGCCGCCACACACAGAGCTAACGCTGTCTCCACTGTACGGCAGGAGGCCGCTGACCTTCCCTGGACGTCGCCACACACAGAGCTAACGCTGTCTCCACTGTACGGCAGGAGCCCGCTGACCTTCCCCTGGACATGGCCACACACAGAGCTAACGCTGTCTCCACTGTACGGCAGGAGCCCGCTGACCTTCCCCTGGAAGCCGCCACACACAGAGCCAACGCTGTCTCCACTGTACGGCAGGAGCCCGCTGACCTTCCCCTGGACGCCGCCACACACAGAGCTAACGCTGTCTCCACTGTACGGTAGGAGCCCGCTGACCTTCCCCTGGGCGCCGCCACACACAGAGCTAACGCTGTCTCCACTGTACGGTAGGAGCCCGCTGACCTTCCCCTGGACATGGCCACACACAGAGCTAACGCTGTCTCCACTGTACGGCAGGAGCCCGCTGACCTTCCCCTGGGCGCCGCCACACACAGAGCTAACGCTGTCTCCACTGTACGGCAGGAGCCCGCTGACCTTCTCCTGGACGCCGCCACACACAGAGCTAACGCTGTCTCCACTGTACGGCAGGAGCCCGCTGACCTTCCCCTGGACGCCGCCACACACAGAGCTAACGCTGTCTCCACTGTACGGTAGGAGCCCGCTGACCTTCCCCTGGCGCCGCCACACACAGAGCTAACGCTGTCTCCACTGTACGGTAGGAGCCCGCTGACCTTCCCCTGGACATGGCCACACACAGAGCTAACGCTGTCTCCACTGTACGGCAGGAGCCCGCTGACCTTCCCCTGGGCGCCGCCACACACAGAGCTAACGCTGTCTCCACTGTACGGCAGGAGCCCGCTAACCTTCCCTTTGGACGCCGCCACACACAGAGCTAACGCTGTCTCCACTGTACGGCAGGAGCCCGCTGACCTTCCCCTGGACGCCGCCACACACAGAGCTAACGCTGTCTCCACTGTACGGCAGGAGCCCGCTGACCTTCCCCTGGGCGCCGCCACACACAGAGCTAACGCTGTCTCCACTGTACGGCAGGAGCCCACTGACCTTCCCCTGGACGCCGCCACACACAGAGCTAACGCTGTCTCCACTGTACGGCAGGAGCCCGCTGATCTTCCCCTGGACGCCGCCACACACAGAGCTAACGCTGTCTCCACTGTACGGCAGGAGCCCGCTGACCTTCCCCTGGACGCCGCCACACACAGAGCTAACGCTGTCTCCACTGTACGGCAGGAGACCGCTGACCTTCCCCTGGACGCCGCCACACACAGAGCTAACGCTGTCTCCACTGTACGGCAGGAACCCGCTGACCTTCCCCTGGACGCCGCCACACACAGAGCTAACGCTGACTCCACTGTACGGCAGGAGCCCGCTGACCTTCCCCTGGACGCCGCCACACACAGAGCTAACGCTGTCTCCACTGTACGGCAGGAGCCCGCTGACCTTCCCCTGGACGCCGCCACACACAGAGCTAACGCTGTCTCCACTGTACGGCAGGAGCCCGCTGACCTTCCCCTGGACGCCGCCACACACAGAGCTAACGCTGTCTCCACTGTACGGCAGGAGCCCGCTGACCTTCCCCTGGACGCCGCCACACACAGAGCTAACGCTGTCTCCACTGTACGGCAGGATCCCGCTGACCTTCCCCTGGACATGGCCACACACAGAGCTAACGCTGTCTCCACTGTACGGCAGGAGCCCGCTGACTTTCCCCTGGACGCTGCCACACACAGAGCTAACGCTGTCTCCACTGTACGGCAGGAGTCCGCTGACCTTCCCCTGGACGCCGCCACACACAGAGCTAACGCTGTCTCCACTGTACGGCAGGAGCCCGCTGACCTTCCCCTGGGCGCCGCCACTCACAGAGCTAACGCTGTCTCCACTGTACGGCAGGAGCCCGCTGGCCTTCCCCTGGACGCCGCCACACACAGAGCTAACGCTGTCTCCACTGTACGGCAGGAGCCCGCTGACCTTCCCCTGGACGCCGCCACACACAGAGCTAACGCTGTCTCCACTGTACGGCAGGAGCCCGCTGACCTTCCCCTGGACGCCGCCACACACAGAGCTAACGCTGTCTCCACTGTACGGCAGGAATCCGTTGACCTTCCCCTGAGCGCCGCCACACACAGAGCTAACGCTGTCTCCACTGTACGGCAGGAGCCCGCTGACCTTCCCCTGGACGCCGCCACACACAGAGCTAACGCTGTCTCCACTGTACGGCAGGAACCCGCTGACCTTCCCCTGAGCGCCGCCACACACAGAGCTAACGCTGTCTCCACTGTACGGCAGGAGCCCGCTGACCTTCCCCTGGACATGGCCACACACAGAGCTAACGCTGTCTCCACTGTACGTCAGGAGCCCGCTGACCTTCCCCTGGACGCCGCCACACACAGAGCTAACGTTGTCTCCACTGTACGGCAGGAGCCCGCTGACCTTCCCCTGGACATGGCCACACACAGAGCTAACGCTGTCTCCACTGTACAGCAGGAGCCCGCTGACCTTCCCCTGAGCGCCGCCACACACAGAGCTAACGCTGTCTCCACTGTACGGCAGGAGCCCGCTGACCTTCCCCTGGACGCCGCCACACACAGAGCTAACGCTGTCTCCACTGTACGGCAGGAGTCCGCTGACCTTCCCCTGGACATGGCCACACACAGAGCTAACGCTGTCTCCACTGTACGGCAGGAGCCCGCTGACCTTCCCCTCAGCGCCGCCACACACAGAGCTAACGCTGTCTCCACTGTACGGCAGGAGTCCGCTGACCTTCCCCTGGACGCCGCCACACACAGAGCTAACGCTGTCTCCACTGTACGGCAGGAGCCCGCTGACCTTCCCCTGGACATGGCCACACACAGAGCTAACGCTGTCTCCACTGTACGGCAGGAGCCCGCTGACCTTCCCCTGAGCGCCGCCACACACAAAGCTAACGCTCTCTCCACTGTACGGCAGGAGCCCGCTGACCTTCCCCTGTACATGGCCACACACAGAGCTAACGCTGTCTCCACTGCACGGCAGGAGCCCGCTGACCTTCCCCTGGACGCCGCCACACACAGAGCTAACGCTGTCTCCACTGTACGGCAGGAGCCCGCTGACCTTCCCCTGGACGCCGCCACACACAGAGCTAACGCTGTCTCCACTGTACGGCAGGAGCCCGCTGACCTTCCCCTGGACGCCGCCACACACAGAGCTAACGCTGTCTCCACTGTACGGCAGGAGCCCGCTGACCTTCCCCTGGACGCCGCCACACACAGAGCTAACGCTGTCTCCACTGTACGGTAGGAGCCCGCTGACCTTCCCCTGGACGCCGCCACACACAGAGCTAACGCTGTCTCCACTGTACGGCAGGAGCCCGCTGACCTTCCCCTGGACGCCGCCACACACAGAGCTAACGCTGTCTCCACTGTACGGCAGGAGTCCGCTGACCTTCCCCTGGACGCCGCCACACACAGAGCTAACGCTGTCTCCACTGTACGGCAGGATCCCGCTGACCTTCCCCTGGACATGGCCACACACAGAGCTAACGCTGTCTCCACTGTACGGCAGGAGCCCGCTGACCTTCCCCTGGACATGGCCACACACAGAGCTAACGCTGTCTCCACTGTACGGTAGGAGCCCGCTGACCTTCCCCTGGACGCCGCCACACACAGAGCTAACGCTGTCTCCACTGTACGGCAGGAACCCGCTGACCTTCCCCTGAGCGCCGCCACACACAGAGCTAGCGCTGTCTCCACTGTACGGCAGGAACCCGCTGACCTTCCCCTGGGCGCCGCCACACACAGAGCTAACGCTGTCTCCACTGTACGGCAGGAGCCCGCTGACCTTCCCCTGGACGCCGCCACACACAGAGCTAACGCTGTCTCCACTGTACGGCAGGAGCCCGCTGACCTTCCCCTGGACGCCGCCACACACAAAGCTAACGCTGTCTCCACTGTACGGCAGGAGCCCGCTGACCTTCCCCTGGACATGGCGGTGCGAGGATGGAGCCTGTGTTCGCCGTCTCGCCGACAAGGTCACGGACAGCATGACGCTCGACGGCTGCAAACTGACCTGCGGCGACGCCACTACCCTCTGGCCGAAGCCCACAGGCCCCGTCACAGTCGGAAAGAGTGCAGTGCCTTTCAAGTACAGTCAGGTCGCCATTATCGTCAACGCACCGCAGGTGGTGCGCATGCTTGTGGAGAAAGCCGGAAACAGGTTCAAGGGAACGCTCCGCGACATGAGACCTGCCGGCGGTAGTTGTCTCACCCACACTCCCAAAGCGGATCCCCGCCTCGATCAGCGCCAGTTTACAATCCGCATAGATGTAGCGAGTCCCGAGACATCACTTACATTGGATGCGAGCGAATTCTACAAGCTAAATATCACCCACGACGACAATGACCATCTGGAAGCCACCATCGAGGCCGAAACGTTCTTCGGTGTGCGTCACGGCCTGGAGACGCTCTCGCAGCTGGTGGTGTACGACGACGCCAACGACGCGCTGCAGACGGTGACGGCGACCATCAGTGACGCCCCCGTCTACCCCATCCGCGCCCTGACGATCGACACGTCCCGCAACTTCATCTCCATGGACGGCCTGCGCCGCACCATAGACGGCATGGCCATGAACAAGCTGAACACGCTGCACTGGCACATCACGGACACGCACAGTTTCCCGATCGAGATCAGCAGCGAGCCGCGGCTGGCGCAGTACGGGGCGTACTCGCCGCGCAAGGTGTACACTAGGGAGGAGGTGGATGAACTGGTGCTGTACGCGCAAGAGCGCGGCGTGCGCCTGCTGCCCGAGCTGGACATGCCGGCCCATGTCGGCCACGGCTGGCAGTGGGGCGAGGAGGCAGGACTCGGCAACCTCACCGTCTGTCTGGGCAAGGTCAGTGGTGCTAGCTGATGTGGGAAATGGTTTGATGCCAGATGTGAGGTACGATTGTTTTAGATTGAATCATGACTCATCAGATTCACACTGGTTTCTCTGTCTCTATCCTTGCAAGCCTCTTCAATTGCTCCTTAAACGAAAGTTGTATATAACAATGTACGGACATTAAGCGATTTTTCATGAAAAAGATCGGGTCGCTTCCAAATCAACTGAGCTACATGCAACCAACATGTGAAAACGATACAACGACCGACATGATGAGCGCAGGGACGCTTCTATAGAATGGAATCTGAACCACAACCCGTTCACATTATTTCAGGAGCCTTGGCAGAAGTACTGCGTTGAACCTCCATGTGGGCAGATGAACATTATCAACGAGGAGCTGTACCCCGTTCTGAAGAAGATTCTCGTCCAGTACAACGACGTCTTCAAGCCGGATCTTTTCCACATCGGCGGAGACGAGGTGAAAATAATGATACACGCCTCATTTTCATAAATAATATATTGTAACTGATAACTGTTCGTACCTGTTTACATCAGTATACTTGCGATAAACATGGCTCAATGTGAACCAGATAAGCGAAAACTCATTAGCAATCGCGAACATGATGAACCAATGAAATAGTGATGAACTCACGCATAACTAATCAAAGGCGATGCCTGAATTTCACGTTTTCGTTAAATACATGAATGTCTTAACATGTCTCAGGATATGGAAAGCCATATGTATTCATTGTATATGTGCAAGTCCGAGTGTGTTGCAGTGTAGACACAATAAAAGGACCACACAATATTTTCACTGTTTCCAGATCAACCTCAACTGCTGGAAGACCACTCCGGAGATTGCCGCATACGTGAAGCAGGAGGGCGGCGACCCCACCGACGACGAAGAGTACATGAAGCTCTGGATCCAGTTCCAGGACCGCGTGTACGACATATGGACCAGCATCGCGGGTAGCGAAAAGAAGACGATCCTGTGGACCTCGCACCTGACGCAGCGTCCTGCCAACGAGTCGCACCTGGATCCCAGCAAGTACATCATCCAGATCTGGACCAAGGGTAACGACCAGCAGATTGGCGACCTGCTGCACCAGGGCTACCAGCTGATCCTGTCCAACTACGACGCCTGGTACCTGGACTGCGGCGTCTCCGCCTGGGTCGGCAAGGGAAACAACTGGTGCTCGCCGTACAAGAGCTGGCAGACGGTCTATGACAACAGTCCCCGACAAATAGCGCGCAGTTTCCAGCAGGTCGCGCCGGTGACGGCGGCGTCGCGGCGTCCGTCCCAGGCGCTGCGTCAAGCTGACTTGTCACTACAGATGCTGGGAGGTTCGGCAGCGCTCTGGACCGAGCAGGCCGACGACTCTACCCTGGACAACAAGCTGTGGCCGCGAGGCGCCGCCCTGGCCGAGCGCCTTTGGGCCGAACCAGAGACGGACTCTCTGGCAGCCGAGAGGCGTCTCGTCCACCATCGGAGGCGCATGGTGGCGCGTGGCGTCCAGGCCGAGACGATGCAGCCAGAGTTCTGCCACCACTACGATGGCAGCTGCTATATTAACCCATGAGGTAATACAGCAGCTGAGACTCAGACGATCAAACAGTTTCGAAGATCGGTTTGGAAGACTACGCTTTCCAGCTTTTGCCCTTGCACTTGGACAGTTGCACGGTGGTTGTTGGGCGCCTGGAAACATCTACTCCGACCTTATATCGTTCAACCGACACTAAACTAGTCTCACTATACTATAAACAGACACTATTCTTGCAGCTGCGTCAATGCGTCGTCAGTTCGTTATTCCCGGGCGAAATATATTATTGACCTCTTGGTACGCCATCCGTCGGATATTGGAGAATGACCGGCCGGGTCTGGGCGCCACGCTGCTCTAACCACCAACACCGAGTTCTCCAAGTCGTCCGCTGACGATCCTCACACCCGTAACGCTCAGGATAGTATCTTTAAATCGAGGGACTAAAGCCGCATCCGTCCTGTCTTGTGCCTTGCATCTTATTAACTACATCAGCGCACTTAAAGTTGTCTTAATTTTCATTTGAATTGGTATCCATACGAGGTAGCCACGCCGCCGAAGAGGCGGACACAATCCCATATGGTTTCGTATACTACGAAACCATTGGGCGTTGCATGGAAAAAGGCGTCTTTAGAATGTTTTAATTTCCTCTCCGTCCTTCTAAACTTTTGGTAGGTGGCGGAGCCTATGTTTGATAATAAATGGTTGGTTTTATTTTGTCATTTTGTACGCCGAACGCGTTTGTCGCAATAATACATTTGATTCGCTCTACAATGGCAGGAGCTGAACTCATGCTGTTACAATATAAGTTAATAGACGAGCGCCTACAACATATTTGTTATTGGACGAGCCGAGGGCGAGTTTAATAAGAAATTTTGCTGGCGCGAGTCTATTACATATTGTATAATGCAACTGTTTATCATATCATATTTACCGTGGGGTATATCAGGATAACTAGATTTCTATAAAGTGAAACTCTAATGCAATTTTCAAACGATGCCAAGAATTCGATGTGTGGTATGTGGAGCTTTCAGTGACAAGACTTCGGTGTTCAAGTGAGTGCGACACAGTTTACCTGGTACCTACGTATGCGGTATAATAGGTACCTACGTCCTACAGCCAATTGGTACTGATTCCCTGTTATAAAATAGATGATTATGTTGTGGTACTTGTTTTGAAAATCACATCAAGAGCGCAGTGATATATACAAGATATCGCAGTCGGTGGAGAATCGCAGTGATATATACAAGATTTACTTGTATTTGAATCGCCAGAATTGTCTGACAAAAATTGTGCCAAACTTTGGCAGCGTAAAGGATTTATCTATAGCTCTATTTAGCTCAATAATGACGTCATCAACCCAAATTTTACAAACTTAATTATTATAAATTGAGTGAAGTTTTCGAGGAAAAAAAAAATATCACCATCGTTTTCAGCAGCACTTACTTCATATTTTCGGGTACAACCCGCGTATATTTGACAACTTTCAGAAAGGTGGCAGTGTCCTTTCAACATGTAAACAGCATTACACACCACATTTTACATTTTCATCTTTAAGGGACAGGAAATGAGCCCAGACATTCTAAGGGACCACAGACGAACAAACAAACAAACCAGCATTGAACTGCAAACGATGCCAGGAATTCGATGTGTGGTATGTGGATTTTTCAGTGACAAGACTTCGGTGTTCAAGTGAGAGACAAACCAGCATTGATCCTGCACATCTGAAACCACTTCCTTATCGATTAACGGACCCTGCTATTTCAGTGTGACTTCTCCTGCAACTTATCTTGTTCATTAGCTCAGTCCGCAGGTGTGAGCGCTCAAGGTCATCACTGAATGCCTTACCGGCGGTCTTGAGTGTTGAGAACTTGAGGAGTCTTCTCACGCTGAGCTGTATAAGGAAAGCCAAGACTCCGATCTCAGCCGTGCAGTTTATCAGATTGATATCAGTTTATCAGAATGATATCAGTTCATCAGATTGATAATCACCATGTGGTGATTAAATTTCGTGTTAACTGACGGGCTTTTAACAAATACCTTTAATACGCCACCCAATGGCAAATAGTGATTTCAGTGTAGACAAATTATTTTGATGTGAAAATATGTAATAGGTATATTATATTTGTATGGAGACACATGCATAAATATAATACTGATAATTTCGGTTCCTCTGCATCACATATTTCTGGTTACGATATCAATTGCACAAACGCACAAATAAGTAAATGACCAAAAAACCATTAGGTTAAAAGCTGTTGATAACCAATTAAAATATTACAAGATATTTGACAGACATTAATTCCCTGACCATGCGGCACTAGCGGTAAATGACAGACACTCCCCAGGGGCTACTCATTCAACGCACGTACTGAACGATAAACAAGCGAACGTTTTGCAACTGCAGTATGGACACGAGGAAGCTGTCATATGTCATATGTCATATGTCATATGTCATATGTCATATGCGCTCGACAGTGGTACGAGTGGCACGTGCGGACGTTGCAGACGTTGAATCGTTCTACCGCGTAGAGCCTCTCCCGCGCAGAGCCTCCCGGAGTAGAGCAACTCACGCTCGTGAGTTGCCGACAGGATATGTCTGAACACACTCACGCAGCGTCTGGTCCCCGTGCTTAATATTTGTTTATAATTGTATATATATGCTTAACTCATGGTAGGTTGATTAGTTGATGGTGCTTAAAGGGAAATCATGACGTTTTTCCACACAAATAGAGTAAGCACTTGAAATTGGGAGAGAAGATCAACTTTTATGTAAATCAACTCACATTAAGCATTTAACACGCGCCCTGGAGGGCCTCTGATAATTACATGCCCTTGAAGGGGGGGGGGGAATTTCGTCGCCCCCTACGATCTAAAAAAACACGCAACATAGCGACAAGCTGAAAACGGCGTTAGATAGCTCGAGACAATCTCTATCGGAAGTGTATCAGTCAGTTTTTTGTTCATGTCAATATTGAGGTCACCAGAGGTCATCAAAGGTCAGATTTTCCAGTTTTAGGACATCGCTTCGAACACCCCCAAATATCTCGGGAATTATGATATCTAGGAACAAACTAAAAACACAAAAACAATCGAAAGCTCTTGAAAACGGCAAACGCACTTGGTGTCCTCAGATTTTAGCTCAGGTCAATAGTTTAGGCTACAGAGGTTATCAGAGGTCAAAAAGTTTTTTTTTTGGCAAAACCGTTTTTCGCAAATAACTTTTACCTAATAAATATAAAGCAATACATTTGACGCTATCGTGTTTGTCTCGTCAAGGCACTTCGAATTACATTCATGTTGACCAGGTTAGGTCAACATAGAAATTTGACCTCAAGTAAAGGTCAAGTGGTGACCCAAGTAGATTATGTTGCATATTGGGAGACGTGTCTCGACGAGACAAATGCATTGGTACCGTTTTCACTTATCTATCGTCCTTATGTTGATAGTTATTGACAAAACAGTGTTGGTGGTCACGAAATTGGCCCGACCTTAGGTCACAGATATCAGAAATCCGA
The DNA here is from genome assembly GCA_036785665.1 of Chirona hameri. Lineage (NCBI taxonomy): Eukaryota > Metazoa > Arthropoda > Thecostraca > Balanomorpha > Balanidae > Chirona > Chirona hameri. The sequence continues at coordinate 11,146 of JAXIVJ010008940.1, forward strand.
GATTAAAAAAATTGTACGTATATGAAAAAGAAAAAAGACCTTATGAAATCCTGCAAGTTTGAAACCGATCGGCCTAACACTGAGGCTGCGTTACGAACGCAAACGTTTTGGAGGTGGGGTCATCACTTGACCTGGTCTGGTGACCTGACCTGAGATGACCAGAGGTCAAGAATTTCACATAATGTGGGTAGTTAATTTTAAAACAGGTGTGCAAAAAACGGCGGCGCTGCGCACCGCCGTTTTTGCGCTATCTTTCACAAACCTTATGGGTGGGCGGATTTCGACCTAAATTATTATTTTTTGCTGACATTGGTTTATTTTTTAGCTCAGCCATCATTTCTCACTTCCATTTAAGGGTATGCAAAATGCTCTTCACTTTGGTCGCCCATTCACTTGGGATTTCGTAGAAACGATCTAAGTTATTGTCATTATTCAACGTTGAACGAATTGGAACAAAAGCGCCAGATATGTCGGGCTCTTAATAGTGAAGGGAAAATAACGATCATGAACTCCAAAAGAAGTACGTACCTGTTTTTTAAATTCCCAAAAAAAGTATTTTTTTAAATATAAAGTTTTATTTCATTTTTAAATTGAGACTAGATGATTTTAATACCATACATGTTGCATAAGATGATGCATACAAATAAATCAAAAAGTCAATATTTCCCTTTAACCACCACAGCTCGATATTTCGAGCGCCGCAGGAGTCACGTGACTGCAGCACTATAAGTTCGTCACTAGTAGAGCGAATATCAAATGAGTAGGTTTTCATTAGTGAGCTCCCTTAACACTGCGATTAATTGCTCGAAACCTCATTAACCCCAGCCAAACGCTATGGAGGTTAAATTTCACCCCTCCACCTATCTTTCGAACCAATAACCGCAGTGGGACGCTCAAGGCGCCGATCGAAAGCGCTCAAGGATATACATATAATGCATAACCGACATTTTTAAAATAAGGTCAAATGTCAGGTCACGATCAGGTCAAAGGTCAAAATTAAGGTATTCGAGTTTTGGGCTATGCTTTCCATCCAAAACCTTAGATTCAGTGGCGGCCGATCGCATTTTCGGATGGGGGAGCAAAGAAACCCAGGGAGCCCCTCGACTGAAGTGCCCCCTCCCACGCTAAAGTCCCCCCCCATTTTTTTTCTCTCGCGAAATGGTATCTCCTCGGATTTAGGCCACTATATTTTGCAGGGACCCTAAATGGCCGCAAAAAAAGGTCGGACAGGCCCCTGTTGAAGTCCAAGGCTTCGGAGGGCCCCGCAGGCCTACTGAGGGTCCCTTCAGGCTGACTGAGGGCCTTTTGTCGCCCTTAGAAGGCCCCTCAGGCTGGCTGGGGACACATCGGGGCCCTGGGTCATTGTTTCGGTCAAAAAGGAAAAAATCGAACTAACTTCTTGGAGTTGGTTCTTACCCCTCTTACAAATTCATGGGAGAGGGGGGGGACAAAACCATATGTTCCCCCCCCCCAAAAAAAAGCTGCCGCCCCCCCCCCCTTATCCGCCGCCCACTGGTGGGGGGCAACTTGACCAAGAGTGTAGTCGCTAATATTGCGTCAGCAAGCATTTACGTTTATCTTCATCATAAGTTACCTATTAGCTAGAAGCGAAATATTTTGTATGGATATTGGTCAGTAAAGACGGCGCTAACCGGCTGTATACAATACATATTCTGGTCAAATTCGTCCTCGTTTTATCCTTTACGGTGTTGTAAAGAATTAAATTGTTAAAAATATTGATTTTCAAGTTCAACGCCTGCCAACCGGCCTAAATATTACTCAAACAGCTTTGTGTAACAAATATACTTTGAAGACTTCGCCTGCAAAGTGGTGTCTGTCTCAGCGTTCTATGTCTAACAGTTTCCGAGCAGCGATGTCAATACTGAAAACATGCTCTAAAATGACCATTTTCTTATGTAAGTGGTCAACTTTGCATGTGGCACTCGCTTCGCTCTGAACGACATGTTATACGCCAGGCTCTATCGGAGCGTGTTTATTGCTCTATTCTCTATCGGAGCGTGTTTATTGCATGTTGCTGCGACCCTTGGTTACCGAGTTATCGGCCCGGGGTCGACGCTGCGTTTGCCCGTTTTCCGCGATTTCTGAATTGTTCGTTTACCATGTTAAACCAATGGCAGTGGTTTGGCGCGTTCTGCGGACGACCCCGTTGTTGGATCGCCTTGCAATTTTAATACGATGGTGCGACCCTACCAGCAGACCTGTGTGCCAAATTTCAAGCGCCTAGCTGCAACCGTTGAGCTTTTAGCCCATTTGTGGATGATACGTGTACGCACGCAAGCACGTACGCACGTACATGCTATAATTAATAAGATGGATTAAATTTCAAAAACTCTTCAGATATTCAAGAAGAGGTCAGTTAAAAATAATAATTTTAGAATAGCTGAGCTGTCTTTATGTCAAACATTCACAGATTACACAGTTCGTTTTATTGTTCGTAACGCTTAACGCATGTTCGCACGAAATTCAAAATATGACAGACAATAGGGGCTGTTTTGAATAGGAGGAAATCGAGAACATAGTTGGAGACAAAGTCCGTCACTACAAATAATCAGAAGCGATATTATCTATCGGTGGTAGATGACGACAACGGAACACCTCAGAGAGTACGACTCGTAACATGAAGCAGTGCAGTGATAAAGGAGCGCGCGGCACATAGTGACTGGCGAACAAGCAGCGCATGGCGTGAGCGCGATGCGGACAGCACTGAGTCGAGAGGGAGAGTAGAGCGTTAGCCACTGAGGTACGCAGTACGCACACATACTGCCTCATATCACAGGTTGTTCGCTAGTCGTGCTGGCATCGGTGGCGTCCGTCCGCCACGGTGGAGGCTACATCCGCCACGGTGGAGGCTACATCCGCCACGGTGGAGGCTACATCCGCGCTCGGAACGGGACCCAAGTCAACACGTTCGCCTTTGTACGCACCGGACTATTGGGTCGGTCTGAGCAACACAATTGTGTTCATAGGCGTGGGCACTATAATGCATAAAAAGTCGGTGGAGACGGTGGCTTCTGCAACTCTTTGCATTAGCTGCAGTATTTACCATGACCACAGCTTACAAGTACATCAATACATACTCTTCCAGTCCGGTTAGCCCTAGGTGACCCAGTTATGTTTTCGCTGCCTCGATAATTCAATAGCGTGAAATCGTTTATCATTTTATTGCGTCATAGCTTGAATTCAATTCTGAATCTTGTGACGTTATTGAGGGCGATGACCAGCCAAACTTCTAGATATGCACTTTTATTCTGATGTATGAAATACGACATTAAAGGTTAAACGATATTAATTAAAGCGAATTTCAGGGTTTTTAGGCGCGGATTTAGGGGGTGGCGACGGGGCGTGCGCCCTACCCTGAAGGCCGATGAATTCAACGAAAAGCTGTCCAATATTCATAAAATTGATGCAACGTGCTTCATAATCACTCTATTCGTTACCGAAAAGACCGGATATTTGAAAGTACCGTCAAAAGATGCTTGTATACCGACACATTTTGACCGGTCATAAACATCGCACCTTTTACCGCGCCCCCTCCGGGTAAGATTTCTGGATCCGCGCCTGGTATTAGTGGACTTTGAAGTTAAGCGATGATTCAAGTTACCTGAAGCCCGTGAATGATAAACAGAAACGTTTACTGACGTCAAACAACACGCGATGGGTCAACTGCCCTTCACTACAAACTTCCTGAGCCAACCAGCCAATCCGACACATCTTTCCTTGTGTTTTCTGACATCAGCAAGGATGAGTCCCACCAAACCAGGAAGAGCTCTTGTTCCTGAAAATGTCCCCGTGCGGTAACTGCTGGGTCGGAAAAGGTTCAAGCACGGGCGGGTGTCGGTCCCATGCAAAGCCCTTGCATAACGACAGGCACGGTCCTAACTCCTAACCCAAGTCCAGCGCCAGTCGGGTCCTCCCTCGTCAACACCTGAGACGCCAGCTTAGTCAGCTTCAGCAGGGACACAACCCAACGTTACCCCCCTCTGATTCCCCATACTCTCTGGTACGATATCTGATCGGGCCAGGAATTCTACGCCACCCCTACGCATGCAGCAGGTCAAATATGTCGCCTGAAGCGCATTGCCTCCACAAAACAGCCTCCAGGTGGCAGACCCTGGTGGCAGACCCTGGTGGCAGACTCTATTGGTGGCAGACCCTGCGCACCAATAGAGTCCAGGCGACCTACCCCGCCAATAGCTGTATGCCGATTTGTCAGCAGCATCTGTGTATGGGGCTGGGTGGCGTGGCAATATGGCATAGTTAGCGAGTGGACACTATACGAACGGATACACTATTGGCGGTCCGCGACACTACTGGTAGTCTGCGACACTACTGACGGTCCGCGACACTACTGACGGTCTGCGACACTACTGACGTTCCGCGACACCACTGACGTTCCGTAACACTACTGACGGTACGCGACACTACTGACGGTCTGCGACACTACTGACAATTCGCGACACTACTGACAATTCGCGACACTACTGACGGTCCGCGGCATACCGACGGTCCGCGACATACCGACGGTCCGCGACACTACTGAAGGTCCGCGACACTACTGACAATGCGCGACACTATTGCCCGTCCAACCATGAGCAACGTACCAAGCCGAGGCCACCGGCGCAGCGCGGGTCACTAAAGGCATTGCGATATCCGTACAGCAGCTTCAACGCCTCCCGGTCTCCTCACAGCTGCACAAATACTTTATCAGTTCGTTATTGCCGGGCGAAATCACGGACCCTTGCTGCACTGCTCTAACCACTACCAACACCGAGTTCTCTAAGTCGTCCGCTGACGTTCCTCACACCCGTAACGCTCAGGACAGTAACTTCAAGTCGAGCGACTGAAGCCACTTCCGTCCTGTCTTGCACCTTGCATCGCATGACACAGTCTGCAGCACTAATGCACTACCAAATCGGCTCTGTCTATAAAAGCGTCTTGACGTGAGCACTATCACAAGCCCGTGACGTGACGGCGGCTCACGGGTCCACCAGTCACCGTCTCTATGAAAACTAGCGTGTCTCAGGCGACGGAAGATCCGCGCCTGTCGACGTCATCACCAGGGTCGGATGATGTCACCACAGAGGCCTGATGACGTCATCGCTGGGGCCGTCTAACAGGCATAGAGAAGTCGTCGGTGCCGGCAGCTGCCTCTGGAGCAGCTCGTGGAGCAGGCTGCCACCACTGCCGGCACGAGTGGTGGCCTCCGCCTCGTGACGAGCTCGCAGCGTTCTGCCGCCACGCCATGGAAGCAATAATGTTCGGCGTGCCCTGCCAACGAAACGTCGTTATAATGTGTTGCAGTTTATCAACTACGTAGTACACTACGTAGCACGTAGTGTAATAGCTCGTTGATTTGTATTGTACCAAGTGGGTCCATTGCAGGGATGTAGGAACGTAATGCAAAGTGTAGGGGGTGGGGCAGTGAAACTGTGATCTCGTCTTGAGAGAAACCGAACCCCCTATGGAATATTTGTATGCAGATTTGGGCCCTTCTCGTCCTGGCACCTTTTGCCATCATTTTGTTTTCTCCACCAAACGAAAACGAAAATAGCAAAACAATGGCCTAAAAGTGAGGGCCATACCCCCCCCCCCCCCCCCCCCCACACCCTGTTTCTTCGCCTATGGTCCATGGTATGTGAATGTAACAACGACGAGTCAGTCACATTTTGCACTCATTGTTTACTTGACTGATAGGTAGTTCGACGGAAATAAGGTTTAAAAGCTATCTAATTATCTAGCTGCCGTCCAACTATCGGTACAACGCAATACGCATGATATGGGATGGGGAAGCAACATGAGGTAACTATGCAACATGATAGTTCATTGTCAGAACAGAATGCAGTGAGCGCCTGGTGGCCAGAACTAGAACTACTGTTGTGCGGCTTTCCCACAGACATTCGGTAGCGCCAACAGCCAATGCAAGTTACACATGTTCATGATGGAAATAAACTTGATATGGCGAAAACATTATGCAGGTCACGAATCTAAACATTGGTGAATGCTTGTCATTCATGTTCAAATACAACAGGATTATATCGTCAAACTTCGAATTTTTGACAATAGATTTATAGAAACAGAATGCCGAAAATAGTTCTGAATATTTTAAGGGCATGTTCAAGTGATACAAAATACGATGCTTAACTATATACAAGGTCTGTATACTCAAGCGCAATATTAGCATCTTTGTAGAGTACGCCCATTTTCATGTTAAGTTTATACGTGAAGATATCACATGCACGCAACAATTAACATAAAGAAGGGAAGCATCGCTCGTAATAACAAGTTAACATCTAAGTAATCATAAACTAATGCTCATAACCAGGAAATACTGACCTGCAGAAAACTTCAAAATCCTACGTTTCTACCGGCGACATTCCACTCTTCCCGCTGAAACGAGAACGACAGGTTAATATTTTATATTGGACTTCCGTTGCCTTGTATTTCGTCGTACCTTAACTGATGTCTTTAAAATATACATATGTTGTTATTTTCTGCGGTGGTCTGATACTTATAATCTATTTGTATTTCTACAATCAAAATGATTTGTTTGTTGCTAATACTAATGCTCCAGAAAACCAAATCAATCCAAACTCGAAAGATAACATTGACATGCATATTTGTACACATGAGCCTGTTGGTAGACTGGTGCAGTTTTGCTAATGTCCTGTTTGTGCTGGCACCCCTCGTTTTCGGACTGCCGTGGTCGGACTTGTGGCCGCCCCATCGACCGGTTATTAGTCTAATGACGGGGCACCGGTGATGTCCGTTCAGGTCGACAACGCCGATCGTGCTAAGTATAGCAGCAGGACCGGCGCCACACGCGGCAGAAGCCCGGTCGGACGCTCCCCCGCAGTCAACACAGAAGCGGATAAACTGACAACGTTGTATAACCGTTAGCAGCCGTAGCTACTGGCAGGGGCACGTAGCCAAGGAGGTGGCGCCCCCCCTCCCCCCCTGGAGGCCAGGGAGCCCTTTTCGGCGCGCTGCGCGCCGAAAAGGGCCGACGAGACCGCGCGAAGCGCGGTATCTTGGGCTGTTTAAGAGTCTGGAGACCACGCGAAGCGTGGTCTTTAGAGAGTTTATAGCACGTCAGAGGCCCTTTACGGCCACCAGGGCCCAATCTGGAAGACCAGAGGGCCCCATGGACGTTCAAAAGGTCCCTGTGCAGGTCAGAGGAGCCCCTGGCTAGACCGAAAGGACCCCTGGGCGAGTCAGAAGGGCCCTGAACATGCCGAATGGGCCCCGGGGCAGGTCGGAGGGCCTCTGTGCAGGTCGGAGGGGCTCCTGAACATGTCGGCAGGGCGACCAATCAGCCAGCGCAGTCCCCTGTCAGGTCAAAGGGGCCCCTGAGCAGGCTGGAGGGCCCCTGTACAGACCAGAGGGCCCCTAGGAAGTTCAAAGGGCCCCTGTGCAAGTCAGAGGGGCCTTGACCAGACCGAAATGGCCCCTGGGCGGGTCAGAAGGACTCCTGAACATGCCGAATGACCTCTAGCCATCACGGAGGGGCCCCAGGGCAAATCGGAGGGTCCCCTGAGCATGTCTGCTGGTAGACAAAGCAGCCAGCGCAGTCCCTTGCCAGGTCGGAAGAGTCCCTTGTAATGCTGGAGGGCCCCTGGGCAGTTCAAAGGGCCCCTGCTCAGGTAGGAGGGGCCCCTGACCAGACCGAAAGGGCCCTGGGTGGGTTAGAAGGGCCCTGAACATGCCGAGCGAGCCTCTAGCCAGCATAGAGGTGCCCCTGGGTAAGTCGGAAGGAGTTGGTTGCTTGGTGCGATTCCACGGGGTTTTGTTTCGGTTGCCCCGCGGGTTTCTGTTGCCCCCCGGGGCGGGTGTGCCCGCGGGCTTTGGTTTGGTTACTAAGTGTGCACCCACAGTGCTTTGTTTCTGTTGGTCGGTACGGCTGTTTTGGGTGATCGGTGCGACTGTGTTGGTTACTCGGTGCGACTGTGCTGGTTACTCGGTACAGCTGTGTTGGTTACTCGGTGCGACTGTGTTGGTTACTCACAGTCGCACCGACTGTGTTGGTTACTCGGTAGAGCTGTGTTGGTTGCTCGGTGCGACTGTGCTGGTTACTCGGTGCGACTGTGCTGGTTACTCGGTGCGACTGTGTTGGTTACTCGGTACGACTGTGTTGGTTACTCGGTACGGCTGTTTTTGGTGATCGGTGCGACTGTGTTGGTTACTCGGTGCGACTGTGCTGGTTACTCGGTACAGCTGTGTTGGTTACTCGGTGCGACTGTGTTGGTTACTCACAGTCGCACCGACTGTGTTGGTTACTCGGTAGAGCTGTGTTGGTTGCTCGGTGCGACTGTGCTGGTTACTCGGTGCGACTGTGCTGGTTACTTGGTGCGACTGTGTTGGTTACTCGGTACGGCTGTTTTGGGTGATCGGTGCGACTGTGCTGGTTACTCGGTGTGACTGTGTTGGTTGCTCGGTGCGACTGTGTTGGTTCTCGGTACGGCTGTATTTATTACTCGGTACGGCTGTTTTGGGTGATCGGTGCGACTGTGTTGGTTACTTGGTGCGACTGTGTTGGTTACTCGGTGCGACTGTGTTCGTTACTCGGTACGGCTGTGTTGGTTACTCGGTGCGACTGTGTTGGTTACTCAGTGCGACTGTGTTGGTTACTCAGTACGGCTGTGTTGTTTACTCGGTGCGACTGTGTTGGTTACTCGGTGCGACTGTGTTCGTTACTCGGTACGGCTGTGTTGGCTACTCGGTGCGACTGTGTTGGTTACTCAGTGCGACTGTGTTGGTTACTCAGTACGGCTGTGTTGTTTACTCGGTGCGACTGTGTTGGTTACTCGGTGCGACTGTGTTGGTTACTCGGTACGGCTGTCTTGATTACTCGGTACGGCTGTTTTGGGTGATCGGTGCGACTGTGTTGGTTACTCGGTGCGACTGTGCTGGTTACTCGGTGCGACTGTGTTGGTTACTCGGTACGGCTGTGTTGGTTACTCGGTACGGCTGTGTGGGCTACTCGGTACGGCTGTGTTGGTTACTCAGTGCGACTGTGTTGGTTACTCGGTGCGGCTGTGCTGGTTACTCGGTACGGCTGTGCTGGTTACTCGGTGCGACTGTGTTGGTTACTTGGTGCGACTGTGTTGGTTACTCGGTAAATATGTGTTGGTTACTCGGTGCGACTGTGCTGGTTACTCGGTGCGACTGTGTTGGTTACTTGGTGCGATTGTGTTGGTTACTGCGGCTGTGTTGGTTGCTCGGTGCGACTGTGTTGGTTACTCGGTGCGGCTGTGTTGGTTACTCGGTGCGACTGTGTTGGTTACTCGGTGCGGCTGTGTTAGTTACTCGGTGCGACTGTGTTGGTTACTCGGTGCGGCTGTGTTGGTTACTCGGTGCGACTGTGCTGGTTACTCGGTGCGACTGTGCTGGTTACTCGGTGTGACTGTGTTGGTTGCTCGGTGCGACTGTGTTGGTTGCTCGGTGCGGCTGTGTTGGTTACTCGGTGCGACTGTGTTGGTTACTCGGTGCGACTGTGTTGGTTACTCAGTACGGCTGTTTTGGGTGATCGGTGCGACTGTGTTGGTTACTCGGTACGGCTGTGCTGGTTACTTGGTGCGACTGTGTTGGTTACTCGGTACAGCTGTGTTGGTTACTCGGGCGACTGTGTTGGTTACTCGGTACAGCTGTGTTGGTTACTCGGTGCGACTGTGTTGGTTACTCGGTACGGCTGTGCTGGTTACTTGGTGCGACTGTGTTGGTTACTCGGTACAGCTGTGTTGGTTACTTGGTGTGACTGTGTTGGTTACTCGGTACGGCTGTGCTGGTTACTTGGTGCGACTGTGTTGGTTACTCGGTACAGCTGTGTTGGTTACTTGGTGCGACTGTGTTGGTTACTCGGTACAGCTGTGTTGGTTACTTGGTGCGACTGTGTTGGATACTCGGTACGGCTGTTTTGGGTGATCGGTGCGACTGCGCTGCGCGCCTCCACGAGTGGTTATCTCAATCCAGGTAAGTTATGAACCGTCCATTCTACAATAAAGAGATGCATGTCTGACAAATCTCACTCTGCTCTGGACGCCAGCCATCTCCACTCTCCAGTCCGTACCGCAGCGAGCTCGCAGTAAGGTGAGCTCACATTGTATCTCGTCATGCTCAAATTTGGCTCGATTTATCACATTTAATACCCTGACGATGAGTTCAATGCTAGTTCAACAACAGTCACCACGGTCTTGGCTTCAGTTATTGTGACCAGACTATATAGTCCATTTATATTTAACATGATATTTGAAGTAGGGATGCAAATTTCAGGATCACGGAGCCGGCGCCGAGCCCAAATTCAGGCCCGGCGGGCCTGAAGCTGTGTCTGAACTCAGTCTTGCCGGTCTCATGCCGGGCCTGGCGGGTGCTGCCACATGTGGCCGGGCTTGATGCCGGTGCCAACTCATTTATGAGCGGCGGCGGTGGCGGTGCCGGTCCCTGTTTTTGGAGACATTTTTGCATCTCTAATTTGTAGGCTACTAACCTTTCAAAGCGGCACGTTCAGAATCGATCAGCTTAATTTATGGGCCATGGACCGTCACAATTTTAAGTAAATTGATCGAAACAGACATTCAGAACGTGCCGCTTTGAAAATACAAAAGCCTTCAGCTCCTAAAATGGACTATACATACGTCTTGTCCAATAGTGGAATCTTCGATGTTCAGTAGTGGAATCTGCGATGTCCAGTAGTGGAATATACGATATGTGTGTGTGTGTGTGTGTGTGTGTGTGTGTGTGTGTGTGTGTGTGTGTGTGTGTGTGTGTGTGTGTGTGTGTGTGTGTGTGTGCGTGTGTGCGTGCGTGCGTGCGTGCGTGCGTGCGTGCGTGCGTGCGTGCGTGCGTGCGTGCGTGCGTGCGTGCGTGCGTGCGTGCGTGCGTGCGTGCGTGCGTGCGTGCGTGCGTGCGTGCGTGCGTGCGTGCGTGCGTGCGTGCGTGCGTGCGTGCGTGCGTGCGTGCGTGCGTGCGTGCGTGCGTGCGTGCGTGCGTGCGTGCGTGCGTGTGTGCGTGCGTGCGTGCGTGCGTGCGTGCGTGCGTGCGTGCGTGCGTGCGTGCGTGCGTGCGTGCGTGCGTGCGTGCGTGCGTGCGTGCGTGCGTGCGTGCGTGCGTGCGTGCGTGCGTGCGTGCGTGCGTGCGTGCGTGCGTGCGTGCGTGCGTGCGTGCGTGCGTGCGTGCGTGCGTGCGTGCGTGCGTGCGTGCGTGCGTGCGTGCGTGCGTGCGTGCGTGCGTGCGTGCGTGCGTGCGTGCTCTTCAGCTCTTAAAAGTTAGTATGACCCAGGCCAAAGTTGGTAAGGCCCATGCCATATACCTACCCCCCCCCCCCCCCCCCTGGGCGAAATCCTGGCTACGTGTCTGGCTATTGGCGCCTGAGATATTAAATCAAGCTATTATAAAACAAGGTTTTCACTAGTGTTTTAATGATCTATAATTTGTACCTAATCTTTACTACCCATTGTAAACATTTGTATCTTTGTTTTCACATGATATTTGTATGTCGTGACTCCTGAAATAATTTTGCCAAGGCAAGATAATTAATAGACGCAAAATAAATGACAACACAAAATATTCAGAGCCTTTTAGGAACTCGGAACAGAATTGGTAGTCATGAGCAATTTATGAATAATAATTCTAAGAATCTTTAGTTTTAGCTAACATTTCTTAGTTAAAATCGTCATTTTTATGTTTAGCTATTACATAATATCCTTCCTCAACTGACGCATCAGAATTCCAGCACTGGCCCTGACGGCCAGTCTTCCTCTAATTCGCCACTCACGGCAGGCATTTCCTGAAGCTGACGATCCGCCGTTAGTCGAGTTTGTGTGCCTCGCGGCCCGCCATCCATGACGACTCAGACAGCGGCACACTACTAAGTTCCACCCGAGCCGGTCCGGCCCGGCGGCGACTCCGACAGCGGCACACTACTAAGTTCCGCCCGAGCCGGCCCGGCCCGGCGGCGACTCAGACAGCGGAACACTACTAAGTTCCGCCCGAGCCGGCCCGGCCCGGCGGCGACTCAGACAGCGGCACAATACTAAGTTCCGCCCGAGCCGGCCCGGCCCGGCGGCGACTCAGACAGCGGAACACTACTAAGTTCCGCCCGAGCCGGCCGGCCCGGCGGCGACTCAGACAGCGGCACAATACTAAGTTCCGCCCGAGCCGGCCCGGCCCGGCGGCGACTCCGACAGCGGCACACTACTAAGTTCCGCCCGAGCCGGCCCGGCCCGGCGGCGACTCAGACAGCGGAACACTACTAAGTTCCGCCCGAGCCGGCCCGGCCCGGCGGCGACTCAGACTGCGGCACACTACTAAGTTCCGCCCGAGCCGGCCCGGCCCGGCGGCGACTGTGACAGCGGCACACTACTAAGTTCCATCCGAGCCGGCCCGACCCGGCCACACTGTCCTATGACACGCCACCAGCTATGTCAAATATGCAGCTGAACTTGGGCGGGGGCCCGCTCAGGAACAGCGGCACGAGCGGATCGATCGACTTGGGACTGGTCAGAACCATGAGTGCCGTGGCCGGATCACGAGTGCCGTGGCCGGATCACGAGTGCCGGGGCCAGATCACGAGTGCCATGGCCGGATCACGAGTTCCGTGGCCGGATCACGAGTGCCGTGGCCGGATCACGAGTGCCAGGGCCGGATCACGAGTGCCGGGGCCGGATCACGAGTGCCAGGCAACAGCAGAAAGAACGTATCTTCTGTGATCCACTAAACCAGTGATACTCAAATAGAGTAATTGACCCGCTTAGGGCAATGAAGCCTTCGGCCGGGGGTAATGGTCTTGGGCACTTGGGCAGCTAAGTGCGAAATTATAGCTGATTTGTTTCATGGTGGCGCAAAATTCACATCTGTCCACGGTTCTCTTTCACTGTCACCATATTATCGCAGAGTATCAAAAACAATTAATGCTAAATGATGTTCAGCTTTGCGTTTTATCTGTGTTACTTATACGCTGGGGACCACTGTTTTAGACTATATAAGAGCAACAACACACATGTCCACTTGTCACTTATATTCCTGTCCCTAGATGGCACTAGTAGTACACGTCTGAAGTTATGCTGTACCGCATTACTTGAAGCCGAGAACTGCGGTCTGCGCTTCGCGCGATGGGGAGGGGCAACGAATCATTCCGTTCACCAAAAGGCGGTAACCACACCCCTGATGCTGAAAACCTTGCACCAAACGCGCTGGATCGACCAGAGATCTGTGAAGCATCTGGTTGAGCACTCGTGCCCGGTTATATTTGTATTATATAGGGAAGGGGTGTGTCTGACTTCCTTCAGTCACTAACTCAAGATGAGCTCAGTGCAGGCAAGTCTACAGATTGAAGGTCCTCAAAGCAACGACCAATGACGACTTGTGCTGCCCCCCCCCCCCCCTCCCCCCCCCCCCCCACTATAGGTAAAGGCGTTGTCGTGACGAGTGTAACGCCGTGAGTGGCCCCTACACAATAATTCAAGCCTTTGGTGTATAGGGCTGTACATCCAATTTTGCATTTAGCATTGTGTAAAGGGAATGTTTCACCTTTGTATTGGTTTTGAACTGCTATAGCCATTATCTTTGGCCTTTATTGAAATGTATAAATTATTAAGGTAATTTTCCCCAAAACATATCCATTTTTAAGCAATTTAATTTCGAATTTACAAAAGAGGGTCTATGCAAGTGCCGCCGCTGATTCGCTGACAGACACTTCAAGATTGTTGGTCCCGGAAGTCAGACGACCTGTATTTCTCGAACCTTGGCTGGATTACACGCTCCGAGTACGATGCAAGCAACGGCCAGCGCGATAGTTGCGGTCCAAGTTCAAGTTCTTCGCGTTGTTTGAAGTCTTAGTTATGGATTGACACTGGTGGATCCATCCTCCCAATATGGGAGGGGAGAGCTAATTTCACTGGGGCCTTCCGGGCCCCAGGGACCTCCATATGACCTAAAAGGTACCCCCCATTTTTTCCCGTTGCGGACTTCGGTTATTATTTTTCTCGCTATGCTATTCTTACGTGTAAGGACGTGTTAATTAAGTGCAAAATTAAAATTAATGGATATTTACCTCCAAATATCTAATTTTGTATCATTTTACATGCTATTTTATATGCAAATTAGTTATTCGCTTATACCTTTTGACTAAATAAAGCTAGAAGGGCACGGTAAACGTCATTTTGTTGTTATCATCAGGACGTGTTGAATGCTGTGCATCATGATTTTTTTCTGATATTTGATGACCTTGACCTAAGGTCAAGGTCAAGGCGCAAGGTCACCTGTCAAAATTTGACCTACACGGCGATGTTATATAGCTTTTAACTTGTCTTGAAGATACAGATTCATTGGTATTACAATAATTGCGCGATCGTTGATGATTATAAAGCAAACTGAGACATTTTCGGGCTTTCTTTACACCGAGAAAGAAGTTATGAAGTTACTATTCGACATTCAAATTCAAATGAATTTAAATGTTGCCCTTGACGATCAGGCATAATTTAAGCACAGTCGAATTTCTCGCAACAAGACAAGTTTCAAGATATATAGCATCGCCACATAGGCCACAATTGAAAACCTAACCTTGAACCTTGACATTAACCTTAGGTGAAGGTCACCTAATGTTAGAAAGAGGTCATACTGCATATCATTCAACGCGTCTTAACGAAAATAACAAAATGGTGTCCATTTTACCTGTTTATCTTTATTCAGTCAAAAGTTATTGGGGAATAACATCTGTCACAAAAAGAACATAAAAGGACGAAATTTAGCATATTTGAGGACAGATATCCATCAATTTTATTTTTCCTGTTTGAAGGACACTTCTTTACACTTAACAAGAATAAAGTCAGAATAGGAAATACATTTGGCTTGTGTATCAAAAACAAAATATTAACTTTTAAATTTAAGTTCAAGGTCATCAAATGTCAGAAAGAGGTCATGCTGCAAAGGATTCAACTCGTCTTGATGAGAACAGCAAAATGACGTTTACCATACCATTCTTGTTTTATTCAGTCAAAAGGTATAAGCAAATCTATTTTTTTATGAAATAGCATGTAAAATGACCAAATTTGAGATATTTGGAGGCAAATATCCTAAATTTTATCTATGCACTTAATTGACACGTCCCAATCGTAAGAAAAGCATAGCGAAAAATTAGAAACACGTTTGAGAAAAGGTATCCAAAAAAGATGATGATCGAAAATGAAAAATCAACATCACCATGGTATAAAATAGCTCATTGCCATTCTAATGACATACATTCTTGCTTCATAAATTCTCCGCCATATGGGCTGACAAAGATTGACCTGCACCGTGACCTTATAAAAATGTCCGAGGCGATATCTCTTGAACCACTGCTTACATTGCAATACAACTTTCACAGCTCACTTTTGCGCCCCAGGTTACCCCACATACCAATTTTGGCCATAATCGGTGACATGACGGTGTCATTTTGGACTTTGTTTTGGTCGATTTGTCGTGGAATGCCTCAGCTACAAAAAGAAGAACATTGGTATTTTTTAACTGAACCTAATTACCCTACTTAATATTAGTAGACGTATTTCATAACCATAGGTACCTTTGTAAGGAAATTCACTAACGCGCTCCTCTGCCACCCAGCAGGCAGCAGGAGACCAAAGGCTGCGTCGCTGCGTGTAAAATTATAACTTACATTGGTTGTGAATCACCCCAAAATATCGTCAGCCGCGCCACTTTCCCTATCCCTACTGCTACCAAAATGCTACCAAATAGAGGAAACACGAATGAGGCAAAAATATATATATTTCTTTCGCAAGAAGTTATTTTTTCGAAGACAGTACCCATTTTCATCGCCAGTTTCAGCGGATTTTGGGGGTGGGGCTAATTTCTATTGCCACCCCTGTCGAACTTGGAATGTGTGTGGGGGGGCGGGGGGCGGGGGGAGGGGATTTAGCCCTTCCGCCCCTTTGGATCCGCCAGTGATTCCATACAACATAGGTACCTATACAAGGAAATTCACTCCCGCGCTCCTCCGCCATCCAGAAGGCAGCAGGAGACCAAAGGCTGCGACGCGCGCTGCGTGTAAAATTATAACTTGCGTTGGTTGTGAATCACTCTAAAACAGCATCAGACGCACCACTTTCCATATCCCTACAGCTACCAAAATGCTACCAAATAGAGGAAACACGAATGAGGCAAAAACAAGATTTCTTTCTTCCGCAAGAAGATATTTTTTCGCAGGCAGTACCCATTTTTCATCGCCAGTTTCAGCGAATTTTGAGGGGGGCTAATTTCTATTGCCGCCGCTGTCGAGCTTGGGATGGGGGTGGGGGTTGCCCCTGCCGCCCCCCCCCCCCCCCCCCCTGGATCCGCCAGTGCGGATTTATTTTTGTTTATATTGAGCTATCGCAATGCCTCGCACTCATCATTGTGTTCTGTGCGGGAGAAGACGCAGTTCCATAATGTTTGTATTTAAGTCGCCAGATTGTCTGAAACAATTGTGCCATATATTTGGCAGCATAAAGGTTTCCTCTATAGCTCTCTATAACTAAATCTTGACGTCATCATCCCAAATTTAAAAAAAACTTAATTTGTATAAAGTTAAGTGACTTTTCGAGAAGAAGAAAAAAATTTCATCATCGTTTTCAGCAGCACTTACTTCATATTTTCGACTACAACCAGCGTATATTTGACAACTTTCAGAAAGGTGAAACATTCCCTTTAATGAATGAGACATGAATTTACGTATTTCATTATGTTTCTACGTAAGCTAATTGTAAACTATTGCATACATATTCAGTTCAGTATGCGTCAGATTCATATGAATTTAATAATGACGGCCAGTAGAGACATTATTCATCGGTCCGGCTGTGTCATGTCCAGAATATTGGACCACACGGATGTGGAAGGATCATGCAGTCGAAGCACCCTTTAACCCTCAATCATCATCAACACTGGGTCGCATTTCCCATCACTCATCAATTCACAGGTGTCTGCACCCTTCGGACCATAGTGCCAAGGGCGCAACCAGACCTTCAGAAAGAAGGGGGAGCCCCTGGGAGAGGCCCCCACCCCCAAACAAAAATACCCCTGGATATGAAAAACTCGCCGGATTTCGGCCACTTTATTTTGTGAGGCTCCCTTTTTAACAATTTTTCTTCGTCTACCTTTGATGAGCTGGATTGGACCAGGACCCTCGGTAGGCATTGTACTGAGCGCACTACTAATTTGTATTGTTACCTACAGCAGAGAAAACCTATCTTAGCTGACAACAGGTGGGGGTCGGCTTTTGAGTGTAAGGGCGGGTGAAATGACGAAAAAATGTACCCTCATTTTGATACGTGTATTTAAGCCTTTGCAGCATTTTTTTAGGTGGATTTTCATGTTATAGTAGAGAAATATAGGCGGTGGGCCTTGTAGAAGATAATAAGCTAAACATGTTATCCATTCAATTCAGCGTTACGACGAACCGATAAGGATGACTATGGCTTCGTTATGACGACTACCGATGTGACGCCGCGAAGCGGCGTGAAATTTTTATTTTAGGTCCTTGAAAACGAAATGTAAATATTGGAACCAGACCGTGAGGTGAGATGGCTTGGGGAGATGGTCCTGGCCTGTTTCCACTATTAGCTCTTCGGTCCAGCAAATTGTGTACCGCTGAAGCAGCTTCCGGGTGCCGATCTCCTCGTCTTTGCGTTCGCGCCGCCTTTTTCGGAACTCGGCAAACTAGCTAAACATGTAGCCTGCTTGCAACTCAAAAGGGAATATTTTATGAAGGGAATGGGCCCTAGGGCCAGCAATTCCCGCTAAGAAGAGCTTCTGCCAGACACTTAATGAAATTTTATTTGCCATTTTCCAAATTTGTATAAGCAATTACAAAACTTCTGTCATGCCGCGAAGCGGCGCGAAATTTTCCAGTTTTTGACACTAGGATAGCTGGATTTTGACTGCACTGTAAAGGAAATTTTTAAGATAATTTTTTCTTTTAATCGCAAAAAGTGTGTGTGTGGGGCGGGGGGGTCGACCCCTCCCCTCCCCCGCCTTCTAAAAGTGAGGGAGTTTGCCCAGACCCCCCCCCCCCCCCCCCCACCCTCCCGTCGGCGACGCCCCTGGCTGACAAATATTGCAGCACACACTCTCCTGAGAGGATAATTGTTAAATTGTTGTGTACTACCCCCCCCCCCCCCCCCCTCTCCCCCCCCCGAATTCAAAAACGTATCAGTCTTATCAAATTGCCATGTTTAAACCCAAGAAAACATTGCACCAGCTGGGTCAGAGTACAGCACATTACCGCTCATTATGACTGCGCCGACCACGGCTAGCAGGCGCTCCAGCTATAGCAGGTGCTCCAGGCGACGGCTAGCAATCCCTGGGCAGGCTCGAGGGCCTCGTTCACAGACTCAATGGCCCTCTGGATAAGCTCGAGAGGGCCCTGCACAGACTCAATGGCCCATTGGCAAGCCGAGAGGCTCCTGAACAGACTCTAATAGCCTCTGGGCAGGTTCGAGAGGCCCCTGAACAGGATCAATGGACCATTGGGAAAGCTCGAGAGGCCCCTGAACAGATTATAATGGCCGCTAGGCAGGTTCAAGAGGCCATTGAACAGTCTCAATGGGCCCCTGGGCAAGCTGGAGAAACCCATGGGCAGGTTCGAGAGGCCCCTGAATAGACTCAATGGTCCCCTGGACAAGCTCGAGAGGCCTCTGGGTAGGCTCAATGGGTCTCTGGACATGCTCGAGAGGCCCCTGGACAGCTTTTTGGGCCCATAGGTGGGCTCAATGGGCCCCCGGACATGCCCAAGAGGCCCCCCGGGCCGGCTTTGAAAGTCCTTCAGTGTCTCTGAGGGCCCTTGACATGAACCAGAGTGACCCTTGCCTGGTTTGAGGGCTCCTCTGTGGCTTTTTGAAAGCCATTTAGCTAATGCAAATGGTATCTGGGCCAATCTCGGCGGAGCTCCCTGTGACCCGTAAGGGGAGGGCAATTTCCCCCCTTTCCCCCCTCCCCTGGCGCCCCTGCATAGCACCGATTTTGAACACCCATGTCCCATTGAACCACAGAACCCACACTAAACACCCATTCCAACAAAGTATCCACAGGTAATTGTACAGCTTATTATTGAGCTGGGACTCCGCTCGCCTATGCAACGCCAGTAGGCAGTAACCGGTGCAGCAGAACAGTATCACCACATACTCGTGCAGCACAGAATTGGCTTAAACGGAATGTTTACCTTTGTATTGGTTTTTAACTGATAGAGCCATTATCTTTGGCCATTATTGAAATGTCTAAATTACTAAGGTCATTGTTCAAAACTTAACCGTTTTTAAGCAATTGAATTGATAATTTCCAAAATGCATCCATGCTGGTGCAGCCGCTGATTGGCTGACAGCCACTTCAAGATTGTTGGTCCTGGAAGTCAGACGACCTGTATTTTTCGAACCTTGGCGAGTACGATGTAAACAACGGCCAACGCGATAGGTTGCGGTATAAGTTGAAGTTCTTCGCGCTGTTTGAAGTCTTAGTTTTTTTAAATAAAATATTGAACTATCGCAATGCCTCGCACTCGTCATTGTGTTCGGTGCGGGAGAAGACACAGTTCCACAATGTTTGTATTTAAAGCGCCAGAATTGTCTGAAACGATTGTGCTGACAAATGGCAGCGTAACGGGTTTTCTCTATAGCTCTCTATAGCTCAGTAATGACGTCATCATCCCAAATGTAAAAACTGAATTTGTATAAAGTTAAGTGACTTTTCGAGAAAACAAATATCACCATCGCTTTAAGCAGCACTTGCTTCATCTTTTCGACTACAACCAGCGTATATTTCACAACTTTCAGAAAGGTGAAACATTCGCCCGGGAAGGGCAAAATCACTACGTGTTCGGGTAAGGGGCGACCCCCCCCCCCCCCCCCCCTTACCGTTTCACTCATAATTGAGCTAGAGCTTCGATTCAACAACGAGCGTGTTGCTTGTGACGAGAGAAAGCCGCTGATACCCGATGTTAAGGTCTTGGGTCATTAGGTGACCTCTGAGGTCATGTCAATGACCCAAAAGTCATAGTAATTGTAAATGCGTATAATTCAAATTTTATCGAGCTAGAATCGTGAATGAGCATATATTAATGCTTAATGGGTGCCAAATTTGAAATCAGCGTCACAAAATGCCATAGAAACTACCAAATTCCAAAAAGGTCAGGTCAGGTCATCTGAGGTCAGTAACCTTGGTTGACCTATGGAAGCCCATGAACCCAGTGGAACATATAGTTATGTAAAATGGATCCCATATTTGAAATTAGCGTCACAAACTGTCCTAGAAACCGCCAGAAGCCAAAAACAAAAATAATCTGAGGTCATCGGAGATCAAAGACCTCGGTTGACCTTTGAGAAAGTCAATCGAGGTCACAATCTAAGTGGACACCACAGCTTTTACCTGGAAACGCCTGTGCATATGCTCCTGAACAACAAACACTCGGAAACTGCACAAGTTACAAGCATCGATACATACAGGACGCCAGTTGCGCCTGACATGACCTTAAGAAACAGGTCATAAGTCACAGGTCATGTGGGTTAGAAGTTCCAAATTTTCAAAATATATTTAAAATTGTTCAATAGTAGAGTACTTAAAGTGTCATTGCAATAAGTTGGAAACTACGCGAGTTATTTCTGAAAAACCGAGGGGTGGCATCCACCCCCTACCCGGGCGAGGGTTAATCCACTTCCCGCACCCCAAACTAAAGGCGAAACGTGACGGGTCAAGTTACCCTCTTACCTGTCGGACTTCGGTGATGGCCTCTCGGCCGCGGCCGCTCCAGGGACTTCCAGCGGCTCCAGGGGCTCGAGCAGGTTACGTCGGTTGCCGCTGGGCATCCTGCCCGGCCTCAGGTACCGGCTGGGCGGCCGCACCTCCGGCGCCACCTGCTCCAACTCCATGGTGTCGCCGTCACTGCCGACACCGCGCGGGTCAGACGGTGACCTGAGGCCAGGGCAGCAGGGCGCACATAGGCGCAAGATTGTCATGGTGCAAGCAGAGAGCACTCTGTGGCGCCAGTCATTCTGTAGCAGCTGGCAGGTGTGCCAGTTAACAAGTGCATTGGTGATCCCAGTCCTTGTTTGGAACAGGGTATAATTGGTACAGTTTGAATTAGTCGACGATGTACGCATTGCTAACGAACATTGTCAATGCCAGACACTTGGTTTCACTTTTCGTTGCACATTTGATTTTCCCTTGCCTTTTCAACCGTAACACATTTCTAAGCAGATGGAAATTCTAATTGATAAATGGCCATTGCACTATTCACAAAAAAAAATATTGTCTAGAACACGACGATATCGATGCATGCAATGCTGCTGTTCCCACAACAGGGGCTAAGTCGCTAACTTATACAACAGATAACAATATGAAGAACTTCTCTGTCTTGGAAACGTGTCTACTCTTGCGCGGTCCCAGATATTCGATATACAGACAACTGTGTACATGTTTTGGGTTGCTGAATCCCTGTGTATAAGATGTCATATGCCTACTGACTACGAAAACCGACAGCATCCAAACCGTTATCTACTCTATCACTAGCTACCCGTCTCCAACTAGCTACTGTACTTACATACACTCATACCATCAAGAACACTACGCACGACGTTTAACAGATAGTCGTCTACGCACGTCTGCAGCGCCATATGTTCTAAATGTAGCGCCATATGTTCAGTGTACAATATTTTCGTACATTTTATGCAGACATTTGCTGGTGCCATATTCGCAGTAAGGGACTGAAATTGTTTTGGCTACCCCTGATCATATGTAAACATCGTTTAATAGTTTGTTAATGTGGTGCATAATAGATGATGTATTAACACGCGCCCTGGAGGGCCTCTGATAATTACACGCCCTGGAGGGCCTCTGATAATTACACGCCCTGGAGGGCCTCTGATAATTACACGCCCTGGAGGGCCTCTGATAATTACACGCCCTGGAGGGCCTCTGATAATTACACGCCCTGGAGGGCCTCTGATAATTACACGCCCTGGAGGGCCTCTGATAATTACACGCCCTGGAGGGCCTCTGATAATTACACGCCCTGGAGGGCCTCTGATAATTACACGCCCTGGAGGGCCTCTGATAATTACACGCCCTGGAGGGCCTCTGATAATTACACGCCCTGGAGGGCCTCTGATAATTACACGCCCTGGAGGGCCTCTGATAATTACACGCCCTGGAGGGCCTCTGATAATTACACGCCCTGGAGGGCCTCTGATAATTACACGCCCTGGAGGGCCTCTGATAATTACACGCCCTGGAGGGCCTCTGATAATTACACGCCCTGGAGGGCCTCTGATAATTACACGCCCTGGAGGGCCTCTGATAATTACACGCCCTGGAGGGCCTCTGATAATTACACGCCCTGGAGGGCCTCTGATAATTACACGCCCTGGAGGGCCTCTGATAATTACACGCCCTGGAGGGCCTCTGATAATTACACGCCCTGGAGGGCCTCTGATAATTACACGCCCTGGAGGGCCTCTGATAATTACACGCCCTGGAGGGCCTCTGATAATTACACGCCCTGGAGGGCCTCTGATAATTACACGCCCTGGAGGGCCTCTGATAATTACACGCCCTGGAGGGCCTCTGATAATTACACGCCCTGGAGGGCCTCTGATAATTACACGCCCTGGAGGGCCTCTGATAATTGCACGCCCTGGAGGGCCTCTGATAATTACACGCCCTGGAGGGCCTCTGATAATTACACGCCCTGGAGGGCCTCTGATAATTACACGCCCTGGAGGGCCTCTGATAATTACACGCCCTGGAGGGCCTCTGATAATTACACGCCCTGGAGGGCCTCTGATAATTACACGCCCTGGAGGGCCTCTGATAATTACACGCCCTGGAGGGCCTCTGATATTTACACGCCCTGGAGGGCCTCTGATAATTACACGCCCTGGAGGGCCTCTGATAATTACACGCCCTGGAGGGCCTCTTATAATTACACGCCCTGGAGGGCCTCTGATAATTACACGCCCTGGAGGGCCTCTGATAATTACACGCCCTGGAGGGCTTCTGATAATTACACGCCCTGGAGGGCCTCTGATAATTACACGCCCTGGAGGGCCTCTGATAATTACACGCCCTGGAGGGCCTCTGATAATTACACGCCCTGGAGGGCCTCTGATAATTACACGCCCTGGAGGGCCTCTGATAATTACACGCCCTGGAGGGCCTCTGATAATTACACGCCCTGGAGGGCCTCTGATAATTACACGCCCTGGAGGGGGAGGGGGGGGGCGGATTTCGCCTCCCCTATGATCTCGAAAGCCACGCAACGTAGCGACAAGCGGAAAACGATGTTAGATAGCTCGAGACAAGTTCTTTCGAAAGTATTTCGTTCATATTTTTCTCAGGTCAATATTGAGGTCATCAGAGGTCATCAAGGGTCAGATTTGCAAGTTTTCAAGACTTCGCTTCGAACACCCCCAAATATCTCGGGAACTATGATAGTTAGCAGCAAACAGAAGAAAAATGAAATCGACATAGGTGTCCTCATATTTGAGCTCAGGTCAATATTTTAGGCTCCAAAGGTCATCGAATGTCAAAAATGTGATTTTTTTGCAAAACAGTTTTTCTCCAATTACTTTTTACCTAGTAAAGATAAAGCAATAGTGTTTACGCCATCGTGTTTGTCTCGTCAAGGCGCTTCGAATCATATTAATGGTGACCTCAGGTCAAGGTCAAGTGGTAACCCAAGTTAGTAATGTTGCATATTGGGAGACGTGTCTCGACGTAACAAAATTTGTGTTGAACTCGATCGACTGTGTGGGAATCAGCCGCGCCCGCCCAGATCACGCTACCATATTATAAAATTGAGCGTACGTTGGAGAAGTAAGCGGACAGTAGAGCGTTCATGCTAACCTTTGAACCATGAGACCGGTTCTCATGGTTTGAAAAGAGCGAATTAGTAGTCCGAGCGATCTATTGGCCCTTCTGACAACATTTGTAACCTGGGGAGCAAATGTAAGTTTGGTGTCGAGAATGATGCCCAAGTCGCGAATTTCTCCAACGTGCTCGAGTTTTGTAGCACTAATAAAATATATTGTCTGGACGGGCGCGCGCCTGAGGGTCATAGTGAATTATTTGCATTTTTGGGGATTCTGAGTTAGTCCCCATCTGGCGGACCAGGCTGCCAGACGATCGAGATCCTGTTGCAGCAGTAGTCCGTCAGATGGGGAAGTAATTTTGCGATAGATTTTGACGTCATCGGCGTACAGAAGGCAGCCGGACTGAATTTCAAGTGTTTTTTGTTTTTGTCAAGACGGATTTAATTGATGAATAATGAAAAGAGAAGTGGAGCCAAAAGAGAACCTTCTGGAACACCAGACGTTACTGGTTTCCAGTCGGATGTTTTGCCATTGACGATGACCCTCTGACGCCTATCGGACAGATACGAGACAAACCATTTTAAGGCAGAATCCATCAAATGATAGGAATGTTTTAGTTTATGAATGAGAAGCGAGTGATTCACGCTTTGAAAAAGCAGCCGAATAATCTGTATATATAACTTCCGTCTGATATCCTTCCGATATGGCTTCCCACGCTGTTCGAAGATGGACAACAAGGTTAGTAACACGAACGGCGGCGGATAAAACCATGTTGCTCATGACACAGGACAGGTGACACGTGCCGAAGTAGTTCGTCATAGACTACTCGCTCTAGTATCTTTCCGAAAAGAGGAAGCAGGGACACTGAACGATAATTTGAAGGGGACTTTTGATCACCCTTCTTGAAAATTGGAATGATATTCGCCTGCTTCCATCTCTTCGGAAAGACGCCGGACTTGATCGAGGCATTGCATATCTTGGTAATAGGGATCACTAGTTCATCAGCACACTCAACGATGATACGCGCGCTGCTATTGTCTGGTCCGCAGGCCTTGGTGGCAGGTACAGATTGTATGGCATTTCGAACGGAGGCTTCGGATACATGCAATTGTGATAGAGCGTCGATATGGTACACAGGTGCGTTCGGTATATTAGCAATAGCAGGTTAGTAAATCACGCAGCGCACGCAGCGCAGGGGATTCATAAGAACACTGTATTGATTAAAAAAAAACATGACAGTAATGTTTTTCAAGGAACGGACCTTAATTGACGAATCGAGCTTCTCTTTTATATTTTTTTCAGATTTAACGAATTTTAAAAACATCATAACGTAAGATGACAGCTTGATTCGTTCACTTATTATCGTATATACTATATATTTTTTCTCTTAAAAATAAAAAACTGACACTGTTTTCAACATGAAAAATATAAGTTGGGAGCTTATGATAGATAATTTTACCATTTTTGTGAGACTTATTTCCTCGAAGTAGCGCAATAGGCTGAGCGAAACGTGTTGCATGAGCGTTAGTCCTGATCAGGCGAATACTGAAGTTCCAGTTGACGCTCAGATTTAAAGATTTATGGCGTGGATCATCTCCACACTGCCCTTTATGCCCGCTGGCAGTGACGTTATCTGCTCGTGATTGACCGTCTCAGCCAGCTGTAGCCGATTAAAGTGAAAGACAATTAAATAGCATAGTCATTATTGCCTTGAATAGAAGCCAAAGGTCAATACACTTGTGAGCTAGTGATTGAAATCAGCCCCCACCAGTAACGGTTGGAAGCACTCGGGCGTTTGGGCGTTAAAAACCTACTGCACCCTAGGGTTCCCATGTTAAATCGATGATTTTCAGACGAATCTGGCTCGTAACCTATGGTACATATTTTTAATCCGAATTCTGAAACAGATAGCTACAAGCCTTAGCTACAACATTTATATTTATCATTTTAATATATTCCGGGCGTAAAGGGAAAAAATGGGCTTGGGAGTGAAAAATGTCTGAACGACCGCTGACCGCTTCCAAATGATACTACAGTACTGAAATAACCTAACTTTGACTACTACTTCGTATATTTGCTGGCGCTTAATTCAATAAATAAGGATACAATATATGGAAATACAAGTTATTGATAGCAAATACCTTTAATTTATAATAGACAAAACAATTACGATAAAAATTATATCTCGTCTAATTCATTTGGGCGTTACATTCCTTACTGTTCTACCCGTTGTTCTATTACCCTGATTGAAATAGCTCTCATGGTTTAATGTCCCCGGCCTCTCGCTATTCGTACCCAATGAAAATGGAACATTACGCTGGGTATTTTACCATGGTCAACATCATTAGACATATCGCTATAAACGAGGATGTCAGCTGCATGGTAAGGCATATCTATACATTCCAGTTTGGGCAGGTCTGCTCATTAGCCCTAATCTCGAAAGGGTATCTAGTCCTTCAAATCGATGCTGCTTGATAAGCGATATCGAGGCACTACAAAATACGTAGATACTACTCTCATTCTACCTATTACTTAGATACAAATATATGTAATTTATGTATAAAACAATGCAAACTTACAGTCACATTTGTCAGACAAACCCGCTGAGAATGGGCCATGTTTAGTTGAAGGGTGCTCAGAATACTGAGACGATTCCATGTAACATGAGCCCACGAAACACAACTTATTGGTTAAATAAATTGCATAGCAATCTCGATAGATTCGCTGTACTGATATTATCAAAATGTACAATGCAATTTATGGAATTTATAGCTGAATAAGAAACGAGCACATGGGCGTTCGTCACGAAGATGACGGCCGGTATGTTCTTCGTCACGAAGATGACGGCCGGCATGTTCACTGTCGCCTAATGCGCACTTATTCATGACTCACAACGTCTTGACAACTTCGTGGAGCAAATGACCATTATGCAAAGCAACGTCGAATAAGGCACGTAAGTTTGCACATGGTGTCGATTCACGTTTAGATAGTCAGTAGTCGCTAGTTGGCGTGTATCAGTCAAGCTGCTGAGGCTTGCCTAGGCTCTAGGGACTGGACATCAGATGGTAACATATCATAATTGCCCATGCTGAATGGACTGGACACTCCACTGAATCATCGCAGCTCATCACTGTGAAGCAACTCTGCGGCGCAGACCGGCTCAGCTGCCGAAGCTCATGCCGGGCTTGCAAAGCCCAGCGTGTCTGCGCCAGCCGTGCCCGCCCGCGTCCCATGCCAGGCTTACAAAGCCCAGTGTGTCTGCGCCAGCCGTGCCCGCCCGCGCCCCATGCGAAACTGTAGCGACACGGATACTGGTCTGCCTCTGCCTGTGTGAACGGCGCTGTCTGCGAGTCTCACCGCCCCGGCTCAGCAAGCGGTCTCGCTCTCGGCACCCGGGTCCTCTTGATCGTCGGAACACTGATCGTCGGAACAGTGAGTATCGACTGAGAGGAGGCCGACGGAGCTGTGGAGAGACGGTCAGTCGCAGGTGACTCCCCGGAGCAGGAGGTGACCCCTCACCCCTGACCACACCCCGACTCGACCCTGATCAGAGCCTACACAGCCCTAACTCCACCCGACACCTGATTCCCGACCCCTAACCCCTGACCGTTCACCCTAACCCCTGACCGTTCACCCTAATCTCTGACCCCTGATCCATGGCCCTTGACCCCTGACTCTTGATCCCTGACCTCCGAAACTTGACCTCTGACCTCTGACCTGACCTCCTGACACCTGACTCCTGACTCCTGACTCCTGCCTACTGACTCCTGACTCCTGACTCCTGACTCCTGACTACTAACTCCTGACTCCTGACTCCTGACTCCTGACTCCTGACTCCTGACTCCTGACTCCTGACTCCTGACTCCTGACTCCTGACTCCTGACTCCTGACTCCTGACTCCAGACTCCTGACTCCTGACTCCTGACTCCTGACTCCTGACTCCTGACTCCTGACTCCTGACTCCTGACTCCTGACTCCTGACTCCTGACTCCTGACTCCTGACTCCTGACTCCTGACCTCATCCCGACCCTGACCAGAACCTACTCGGCCCTAGCTCCACTCCGACTCGGCCCAACTCGGCGCCCGACTTGATCTGAACAGACCGGCTAAACCATGATCAGATTAGATTCAACCTGACCATGCGTAGCCCGACCCAATCCAACCCCACCTGTCCCAACCCAACCCGATCCAATCCGACCTAATCCAACCCAATCCGACCCAATCAAAACCGAACCAACCCGATCTACTCCGACCCCAACCCTCCAACACGTCGATGACACGGGCAAAGGTGAGGGTATTGGATTAAAGGCGTGCTTAAGTGCACGTCGTAAACCTGGTAAATACGGTGCTGGGACATGCTTTCGTCGTTCTTTGGAGCAATGCAATCAGTAGTTGGTTCCGATGAGGCTGAAATGTATATGAGCATGCATGTGCATATTTTAGGTTAACTGGCGCAAATAACATTTACGACGACGACGTTGCACACCCTGTGTCCAGAACGCCTGTGAAAAGTGTTATTTGTCATTATTCTGGTCCGTTGGAATATGCAGGAACCCTTAAAGTCACAGCGTGCAAGTCCGCCATAGACGTGAGTCATTGTCCAGATTCCAGTGTCATATCTGGCGGCACCACGATCGATCAACGGCTCACCATCAGTCTGGCTGATAGACCTACAATTCGCCCATTCCCACCGCCAGTCGCCCCGCCCCCCCCCCCCCCCCCCCCCCCACTCACCCGCTCTCTTTGCGTCGCTCCCTCGCCAGCCTCACCATCGTCGCGTTAATCTTGCTGGAGATGGACTTGATGGAGTAGGTGCTGGTGGCGTTGCTGCGCGTGGCCACCTGCTCCTCCTCATTATCCAGGAGACACTGCGCCTTCTCCTGCATGTCCAGTGCCGCGGCCGCAGCATCCTTCCGCTTCATGCGGTGGTAGGCGTGCACGAGGAAGGCGATAGACACCGCAAACGCTAACACGGGCGCCACGATCGAGATCATCAGCCGGTGCTCGATCTGGGC
>JAXIVJ010008941.1:0-53270 GCA_036785665.1 Chirona hameri
CAGCTAGTGCCAAGTTGTAAACTAAAAATACGTATTTAAACTTTAGTTGATAAATGAGCGATTCCCACTGAAGAACGGCAGATAGTCGCTGCGCAGCTGGAGTAAATGGACATCCAGATAAATCGAACGGCACCGTCAGCTCCCCGAAACCGTCCCCGTTAAGGAGCTGCACTCACATTTGTTATTCTGAGCAGCTACGACTGGCTTGGACGTGTACTGCAACACAAACACGGCAATCAATATCGGCGAACAAACCGCACATCACAAACGGCAGACCCGCATCGAAAACACATTCCCCACTAAACGTCAGGCACGCATCCCCGCAGACCGAGGAGGATCAATCACTCTCAGAGCGCAGCCCTCGCAGCCTGCTGCAGCCTCCCCGCCTGTCGTGAGCCTGCCGTCAGCCTGTCGACACCTTCTCCGCACAGAGCGGCGCGACCGGCGCCTAAAAATACAGCATCCCCACGCCACACGCCGTGCGCCGCACGTGTGCGGTGTGAGAGAGCGACCGGGAGTCACCGATGCAGGCCGGAGCGGGACCGGGGCGAGTGCCCGTCCCGTCAAGCCGTGCGGAGGGAGGCGGAGGTGGTGTGGGGGTGTCTCCCGGAGGTAGACGCCGCACCTGAGAGCGGGGCGAGTGCAGCCCCGTCCCGCCATGCGGAGGGAGGCGGAGGTGATGTGGGGGTGTCTCCCGGAGGTAGACGCCGCACCTGGGAGCGGGGCGAGTGCAGCCCCGTCCCGCCATGCGGAGGGAGGCGGAGGCGGTGTAGGGGGTGTCTCCCAGGGGTAGACGCCGCACCTGGGAGCGGGGCCAGTGCCCGTCCCGCCCCGCCGTGCGGAGGGAGGCGGAGGCGGAGGTGGTGTGGGGGTGTCTCCCGGAGGTAGACGCCGCACCTGGGAGCGGGGCGAGTGCCCGTCCCGCCCCGCCGTGCGGAGGGAGGCGGAGGTGGTGTGGTGTGTCTCCCAGAGGTAGACGCCGCACCTGGGAGCGGAGTGAAGTACCGCTCACGGTCAAGTCTCTGGCTGCTGTCTGCCGCATCTCTGCCAATGCCCTTCCCCACTGCCCCTGACCGGACCCGCGGCGGCACAGCAAGGAGGAATGAGCTGAGGTCGGAGTCGAGCTGCCGCCGCCCCGCCGGTGCACCACCGACTGCCGACGAAACTAGATCACCCCTGCCTGGTCCTGGTCGGGGGGGGGGGGGGGGGTCTGCAGTCGGCACGCACGTGGCCCGACCCATCGGAATGCCCCTCCCCTCCCCACCCCATCGCCACGCCACCGACGAGGCAGTGAGGGCGGCTCGCTGAGCGGCGCGGCGGTGGTGACGGTGGCGGCACGACCCGTGGCGTGTGTACCGAGGTGTGGCCATAGGTCGGTAGCTGCGAACAGCGGGCCGTGGTGTGTGTACCGAGGTGTGGCTATAGGTCGGTAACTGCGAACAGCGGGCCGTGTGGTGTGTGTACCGAGGTGTGGCCATAGGTCGGTAGGTGCGCACAGCGGGCCGTGGTGTGTGTACCGAGGTGTGGCCATAGGTCGGTAGCTGCGCACAGCGGGCCGTGGTGTGTGTACCGAGGTGTGGCCATAGGTCGGTAGCTGCGCACAGCGGGCCGTGGTGTGTGTACCGAGGTGTGGCCATAGGTCGGTAGCTGCGAACAGCGGGCCGTGTGGTGTGTGTACCGAGGTGTGGCCATAGGTCGGTAGGTGCGCACAGCGGGCCGTGGTGTGTGTACCGAGGTGTGGCCATAGGTCGGTAGGTGCGCACAGCGGGCCGTGGTGTGTGTACCGAGGTGTGGCCATAGATCGGTAGCTGCGTACAGCGGGCCGTGGTGTGTGTACCGAGGTGTGGCCATAGGTCGGTAGGTGCGCACAGCGAGCCGTGGTGTGTGTACCGAGGTGTGGTCATAGCTGCGTAGCTGCGTACAGCGGGCCGTGGTGTGTGTACCGAGGTGTGGCCATAGGTCGGTAGGTGCGCACAGCGGGCCGTGGTGTGTGTACCGAGGTGTGGCCATAGATCGGTAGCTGCGTACAGCGGGCCGTGGTGTGTGTACCGAGGTGTGGCCATAGGTCGGTAGGTGCGCACAGCGAGCCGTGGTGTGTGTACCGAGGTGTGGTCATAGCTGCGTAGCTGCGTACAGCGGGCCGTGGTGTGTGTACCGAGGTGTGGCCATAGGTCGGTAGGTGCGCACAGCGGGCAGTGGTGTGTGTACCGAGGTGTGGCCATAGATCGGTAGCTGCGAACAGCGGGCCGTGGTGTGTGTACCGAGGTGTGGCCATAGGTCGGTAGTTGCGCACAGCGGGCCGTGGTGTGTGTACCGAGGTGTGATCATAGGTCGGTAGGTGCGTACAGCGGGCCGTGGTGTGTGTACCGAGGTGTGGCCATAGGTCGGTAGCTGCGCACAGCGGGCCGTGGTGTGTGTACCGAGGTGTGGCCAGGTCGGTAGCTGCACACAGCGGCCCGTGGTGTGTACCGAGGTGTGATCATAGGTCGGTAGTTGCGCACAGCGGGCCGTGGTGTGTGTACCGAGGTGTGATCATAGGTCTGTAGCTGCGCACAGCGGGCCGTGGTGTGTGTACCGAGGTGTGGCCATAGGTCTGTAGCTGCGCACAGCGGGCCGTGGTGTGTGTACCGAGGTGTGGCCATAGATCGGTAGCTGCGAACAGCGGGCCGTGTGGTGGGTGTACCGAGGTGTGGTCATAGATCGGTAGGTGCGCACAGCGGGCCGTGGTGTGTGTACCGAGGTGTGGCCATAGGTCGGTAGGTGCGCACAGCGGGCCGTGGTGTGTGTACCGAGGTGTGGCCATAGGTCGGTAGGTGCGCACAGCGAGCCGTGGTGTGTGTACCGAGGTGTGGCCATAGGTCGGTAGGTGCGCACAGCGGGCCGTGGTGAGTGTACCGAGGTGTGATCATAGGTCGGTAGCTGCGTACAGCGGGCCGTGGTGTGTGTACCGAGGTGTGGCCATAGGTCGGTAGGTGCGCACAGCGGGCCGTGGTGTGTGTACCGAGGTGTGATCATAGGTCGGTAGCTGCGTACAGCGGGCCGTGGTGTGTGTACCGAGGTGTGGCCATAGGTCGGTAGCTGCGCACAGCGGGCCGTGGTGTGTGTACCGAGGTGTGGCCATAGGTCGGTAGCTGCGCACAGCGGGCCGTGGTGTGTGTACCGAGGTGTGGCCATAGGTCGGTAGCTGCACACAGCGGCCCGTGGTGTGTGTACCGAGGTGTGATCATAGGTCGGTAGTTGCGCACAGCGGGCCGTGGTGTGTGTACCGAGGTGTGATCATAGGTCGGTAGTTGCGCACAGCGGCCACGACGCCATGCTGATGCAGCACAGACTCAGAAGGTCCCAGCAGAGTGGACGACGCAGGCCCATCAGCATCCCATCACATGAAGCTAAACTGCGCCTCAGCCACTATCCACAGCAGTGTTCGTCACGGGCCCACCAACCCCCAGCCCGGCCCGGCCCGGACCCATGAACACCAAGCCCATTCCCGGACCAGGCCCGGTTAAATTAATAAATTTGAGACCCAGGCCCGGTCCGACCCGTTCAGATTAAGCATATAATAACATTTCACAAAATTTGCAATCATTATCATAGCATATTTACTTGTATACTATAAATGTGAAACAATGAACCAGCTATGCTAACAAAAACAGCCACAGCAACAGCAACAGTGTGTTGCTGTGGAAGTGAACTGCTGGTTAAACTATGTTTAAGCTCGACCTGAGCTTGCGCGCATTACTTCAACATTCTCAGCCCAGGCCCGTCCAGAGCCCGGTGATCTCCTTAAAGTTGAGGCCCGGCCCAGGCCTGGCCCATGGCCCATAGGGCCAGCCCGGCCCGTGACGAACTCTGATCCACAGCCAGTGCAACACATGGGTGGACCGACCATGGACCATGGACCAGAGACCAGAGACCAGAGACCAGAGACCAGAGACCAGAGATCAGAGACCATAGATCATGGACCAGAGACCATGGACCAGAGACCATGGACCAGAGACCATGGACCAGAGACCATGGACCAGAGACCATGGACCAGAGACCATGGACCAGAGACCATGGACCAGAGACCATGGACCAGATACCATGGACCAGATACCATGGACCAGATACCATGGACCAGATACCATGGACCAGAGACCATGGACCAGAGACCACGGACCAGAGACCACGGACCAGAGACCAGAGACCACGGACCAGAGACCATGGACCAGAGACCATGGACCAGAGACCATGGACCAGAGATCATGGACCAGATACCATGGACCAGAGACCATGGACCATGGACCAGATACCATGGACCAGAGACCATGGACCAGAGACCATGGACCAGAGACCATGGAACAGAGACCATGGAACAGAGACCAGAGACCATGGACCAGAGACCATGGACCAGAGACCATGGACCAGAGACCATGGACCAGAGACCATGGACCAGAGACCATGGACCAGAGACCATGGACCAGAGACCATGGACCAGAGACCATGGACCAGAGACCATGGACCAGAGAACATGTACCAGAGACCATGGACCAGAGACCATGGACCAGAGACCATGGACCAGAGACCATGGACCAGAGACCATGGACCAGAGACCATGGACCAGAGACCATGGACCAGAGACCATGGACCAGAGACCATGGACCAGAGACCATGGACCAGAGACCATGGACCAGAGACCATGGACCAGAGACCATGGACCAGAGACCATGGACCAGAGACCATGGACCAGAGACCATGGACCAGAGACCATGGACCAGAGACCATGGACCAGAGACCATGGACCAGATACCATGGACCAGAGACCATGGACCAGAGACCATGGACCAGAGACCATGGACCAGAGACCATGGACCAGAGACCATGGACCAGAGACCATGGACCAGAGACCATGGACCAGAGACCATGGACCAGAGACCATGGACCAGAGACCATGGACCAGAGACCATGGACCAGAGACCATGGACCAGAGACCATGGACCAGAGACCATGGACCAGAGACCATGGACCAGAGACCATGGACCAGAGACCATGGACCAGAGACCATGGACCAGAGACCATGGACCAGAGACCATGGACAAGAGACCATGGACCAGAGACCATGGACCAGAGACCATGGACCAGATACCATGGACCAGAGACCATGGACCAGAGACCATGGACCAGAGACCAGAGACCAGAGACCAGAGACCAGAGACCAGAGACCAGAGACCAGAGACCAGAGACCAGAGACCAGAGACCAGAGACCAGAGACCAGAGACCAGAGACAGCTGAACGGACCAGGGCCACTTCCGTACCGCCCAGTGGGGCGGACCAGGGCCGCCACCTCTTCCCAGGGGACCAGCGGCCGAGTTGGTCTGTCGCTGGCAGCCCAGGTAGGGGCAGGCAGGGGGCGGGCCCGGTTCGGTGAGCTCGCGAAGAGCTCCAAACCGGTACCCGCCACCAGCTGGGCTGGGCCGGCATCCGACCGTCCGACCGCTGCGGCCGGCCTTAAAAGGCAGCGGCGAACGGCAGCGGCAGGTGCGGTGAGCCTCCCTCCCTCCCTCCCTCCCTCCCTCCCTCCCTCCCTCCCTCCCTCCCTCCCTCCCTCCCTCCCTCCCTCCCTCCCTCCCTCCCTCCCTCCCTCCCTCCCTCCCTCCCTCCCTCCTCTCCCTCCCTCCCTCCCTTCCCTCCCTCCCTCCCTCCCTCCCTCCCTCCCTCCCTCCCTCCCTCCCTCCCTCCCTCCCTCCCTCCCTCCCTCCCTCCCTCGCACACACTATCGCCCCTCGGGATCCGCGGCAGTCGTGTTCAGGGAGAGTCACTGGGCTGCAAGGAGCAAGGACGGCGCTGGGCGGACCCGGCCCTTTAAACGATGCACGCCTGCGGAAGGCGCGCTCATGGTCACTGGAGCACACCAAATGGAAATGTGTGGTCCAGTGCAGGGACGTAGGAACGTCACGAAAAGTGGGGGGGGGGGGGCAGTGAAACTTTGATCTCTTCCTGAGACAGCCAACCCCCTATGCAATAATTATTTGCAAATTTGGGCTCTTCTCGCCCTGGCGAAACCTTTTCTATGAAAAACTTTACTCACCAATCAACAGAAAATATTTTAGCAAACAAAAAAATATCGAAAAGTTGGGGTCATGGGCCCCTGCACCCCCCACCCCTTGTTCCTACGCCTATGGTCCTGTGAAGGGGCGCATATGGTTATCATATGGTTACACGTGGCCGAGTCCAAAGTTGTTGGTTTAAATATGGATCAATGTCTGAACGTGTTCAAATTTCAAAACTAGCAACAGCATCAGACGCCTTTGCGCCGCGTGCATTGAGGACAATAACAAAATTTTCGCGACACTAGCAAAATGAAGAAAAGGTTGATAAGTATGAACAGGATATCTCAACTAGTGCAAAGAGCAATTCGCCAAGAGGCTGTCGGGACATTATCAACTACCTTGACCGCATTTCTGCACAGAAGATAGCAATGCACCATTCGCTGCCGCCTCGCGTGACAGTCCTGTTCACGGTATGCGCTTTTTATCGCGCACAAACCGCAGGCAATCGACACTTTCTTCTTCCTTTCTTTGTCTTAGGCCTGACCCGTGCCCGTATTCGGCCGATTAACGCCGCCGGCCTTTCCACGCTACCTGAAAACCTATTGGGGCCAGAATACTTGAGCACGCAAAAACTGCACTCCTGCTGAGCGAAAAACACTTGCAAAAAGAAACATAACCGATCATTAGAGTAATGACGGAATCGCCTACCCCGGGTGTCCTATACAATATGTATGCCTAATAAAATAGCCAAACAACAGGCTCGAAACCATTGTAAAAAAAACACTAAAAGAACGGACACAAAAACCAACCAACGCCACCAAACGAATCAATAGCCCGGGCCACAATATCACCACCCAGACATATATCAGTGTGGCGAGTCACTCTTGACAGTTAAGGCATGAATGACTCACCGCCACCGGTGAAGGAAGTGGATTTTGTATTCAGCACAGATGGTCTGCACGGGGGCGGCGGAGGGGAAGACGAATGCGTCACGAACGGCATCAGCATCTCAGCGCCCACGCCACCGGGTCAACTTCGCGGCCCCGTCCCCTCTAACCCCAGACCAACGTCTCCCTACGTACAGAGGGAGGAGTCCGTGGCAGGGACGTCTTCCTACGTACAGAGGGAGGAGTCCGTGTCAGGGACGTCTTCCTACGTACAGAGGGAGGAAGGAGTCCGTGGCAGGGACGTCTTCCTACGTACAGAGGGAGGAGTCCGTGTCAGGGACGTCTTCCTACTTAGAGGGAGGAGTCTGTGTCAGGGACGTCTTCCTACGCACAGAGGGAGGAGTCCGTGTCAGGGACGTCTTCCTACGTACAGAGGGAGGAGTCCGTGTCAGGGACGTCTTCCTACGTACAGAGGGAGGAGTCCGTGTCAGGGACGTCTTCCTACTTAGAGGGAGGAGTCTGTGTCAGGGACGTCTTCCTACGTACAGAGGGAGGAGTCCGTGTCAGGTACGTCTTCCTACGTACAGAGGGGGGAGTCCGTGTCAGGGACGTCTTCCTACGTACAGAGGGAGGAGTCCGTGGCAGGGACGTCTTCCTACGTACAAAAGGAGGAGTCCGTGTCAGGGACGTCTTCCTACGTACAGAGGGAGGAGTACGTGTCAGGGACGTCTTCCTACGTACAGAGGGAGGAGTCCGTGGCAGGGACGTCTTCCTACTTAGAGGGGGGAGTCCGTGTCAGGGACGTCTTCCTACGTACAGAGGGAGGAGTCCGTGTCAGGGACGTCTTCCTACGTACAGAGGGAGGAGTACGTGTCAGGGACGTCTTCCTACGTACAGAGGGAGGAGTACGTGTCAGGGACGTCTCCCTACGTACAGAGGGAGGAGTCCGTGGCAGGGACGTCTTCCTACGTACAGAGGGAGGAGTCCGTGCCAGGGACGTCTTCCTACGTACAGAGGGAGGAGTCCGTGTCAGGGACGTCTTCCTACGTACAGAGGGAGGAGTCTGTGTCAGGGACGTCTTCCTACTTAGAGGAAGGAGTCTGTCAGGGACGTCTTCCTACGTACAGAGGGAGGAGTCCGTGTCAGGGACGTCTTCCTACGTACAGAGGGAGGAGTCCGTGTCAGGGGCGTCTTCCTACGTACAGAGGGAGGAGTCCGTGTCAGGGACGTCTTCCTACTTAGAGGGAGTAGTCTGTGTCAGGGACGTCTTCCTACGTACAGAGGGAGGAGTCCGTGTCAGGGACGTCTTCCTACGTACAGAGGGAGGAGTCCGTGTCAGGGACGTCTTCCTACGTACAGAGGGAGGAGTCCGTGTCAGGGACGTCTTCCTACGTACAGAGGGAGGAGTCCGTGGCAGGGACGTCTTCCTACGTACAGAGGGAGGAGTACGTGTCAGGGACGTCTTCCTACGTACAGAGGGAGGAGTCCATGGCAGGGACGTCTCCCTACTTAGAGGGAGGAGTCCGTGTCAGGGACGTCTTCCTACGTACAGAGGGAGGAGTCCGTGTCAGGGACGTCTCCCTACGTACAGAGGGAGGAGTCCGTGTCAGGGACGTCTTCCTACGTACAGAGGGAGGAGTCCGTGTCAGGGACGTCTCCCTACGTACAGAGGGAGGAGTCCGTGTCAGGGACGTCTTCCTACGTACAGAGGGAGGAGTCCGTGTCAGGGACGTCTTCCTACTTAGAGGAAGGAGTCTGTCAGGGACGTCTTCCTACGTACAGAGGGAGGAGTCCGTGTCAGGGACGTCTTCCTACGTACAGAGGGAGGAGTCCGTGTCAGGGACGTCTTCCTACGTACAGAGGGAGGAGTCCGTGTCAGGGACGTCTTCCTACGTACAGAGGGAGGAGTCCGTGTCAGGGACGTCTTCCTACGTACAGAGGGAGGAGTCCGTGTCAGGGACGTCTTCCTACTTAGAGGGAGGAGTCTGTGTCAGGGACGTCTTCCTACGTACAGAGGGAGGAGTCCGTGTCAGGGACGTCTCCCTACGTACAGAGGGAGGAGTCCGTGTCAGGGACGTCTTCCTATGTACAGAGGGAGGAGTCCGTGTCAGGGACGTCTTCCTACGTACAGAGGGAGGAGTCCGTGTCAGGGACGTCTTCCTACTTAGAGGGAGGAGTCTGTGTCAGGGACGTCTTCCTACTTAGAGGGAGGAGTCTGTGTCAGGGACGTCTTCCTACGTACAGAGGGAGGAGTCCGTGTCAGGGACGTCTTCCTACGTACAGAGGGAGGAGTACGTGTCAGGGACGTCTTCCTACGTACAGAGGGAGGAGTCCGTGGCAGGGACGTCTTCCTACTTAGAGGGAGGAGTCCGTGTCAGGGACGTCTTCCTACGTACAGAGGGAGGAGTCCGTGTCAGGGACGTCTTCCTACGTACAGAGGGAGGAGTACGTGTCAGGGACGTCTTCCTACGTACAGAGGGAGGAGTCCGTGTCAGGGACGTCTTCCTACGTACAAAAGGAGGAGTCCGTGTCAGGGACGTCTTCCTACGTACAGAGGGAGGAGTACGTGTCAGGGACGTCTTCCTACGTACAGAGGGAGGAGTCCGTGTCAGGGACGTCTTCCTACGTACAGAGGGAGGAGTCCGTGTCAGGGACGTCTTCCTACGTACAGAGGGAGGAGTACGTGTCAGGGACGTCTTCCTACGTACAGAGGGAGGAGTCCGTGTCAGGGACGTCTTCCTACGTACAAAAGGAGGAGTCCGTGTCAGGGACGTCTTCCTACGTACAAAAGGAGGAGTCCGTGTCAGGGACGTCTTCCTACGTACAGAGGGAAGAGTCCGTGTCAGGGACGTCTTCCTACGTACAGAGGGAGGAGTCCGTGTCAGGGACGTCTTCCTACGTACAAAAGGAGGAGTCCGTGTCAGGGACGTCTTCCTACGTACAGAGGGAGGAGTCCGTGGCAGGGACGTCTTCCTACGTACAGAGGGAGGAGTCCGTGTCAGGGACGTCTTCCTACGTACAGAGGGAGGAGTCCGTCTTCCTACGTACAGAGGGAGGAGTCCGTGTCAGGGACGTCTTCCTACGTACAGAGGGAGGAGTCCGTGTCAGGGACGTCTTCCTACGTACAGAGGGAGGAGTCCGTGCCAGGGACGTCTTCCTACGTACAGAGGGAGGAGTCCGTGTCAGGGACATCTTCCTACGTACAGAGGGAGGAGTACGTGTCAGGGACGTCTTCCTACGTACAGAGGGAGGAGTCTGTGTCAGGGATGTCTTCCTACGTACAGAGGGAGGAGTCCGTGTCAGGGACGTCTCCATACGTACAGAGGGAGGAGTCCGTGTCAGGGACGTTTTCCTACGTACAGAGGGAGGAGTCCGTTTCAGGGACGTCTTCCTACGTACAAAGGGAGGAGTCCGTGTCAGGGACGTCTTCCTACGTACAGAGGGAGGAGTCCGTGTCAGGGACGTCTTCCTACGTACATAGGGAGGAGTCTGTGTCAGGGACGTCTTCCTACGTACAGAGGGAGGAGTCCGTGTCAGGGACGTCTTCCTACGTACAGAGGGAGGAGTCCGTGTCAGGGCCATCTTCCTACGTACAGAGGGAGGAGTACGTGTCAGGGACGTCTTCCTACGTACAGAGGGAGGAGTCCGTGTCAGGGACGTCTTCCTACGTACAGAGGGAGGAGTCCGTGTCAGGGACGTCTTCCTACGTACAGAGGGAGGAGTCCGTGTCAGGGGCGTCTTCCTACGTACAAAGGGAGGAGTCCGTGTCAGGGACGTCTTCCTACGTACAGAGGGAGGAGTCCGTGTCAGGGCGGTCCTCACCACTCACATGAAGAGTGTTTCAGAACATAATATCCCATATTGACCTCAGTTCTGTGAAAACCCCAGCGACTTCAATAGCGAACCCCAGCGAACAGTTTGTTCTTAGTGTGTGGCCCTGTAACGTACCGTATGTTTGAGTTTGCGTGTGCCGCTGTACCGTACCGTCTGTTTGTGTACCGTACCGTCTGTTTGTGTACCGTACCGTCTGTTTGTGTACCGTACCGTCTGTTTGTGTACCGTACCGTCTGTTTGTGTACCGTACCGTATGTTTGTGTACCGTACCGTATGTTTGTGTAC
The DNA here is from genome assembly GCA_036785665.1 of Chirona hameri. Lineage (NCBI taxonomy): Eukaryota > Metazoa > Arthropoda > Thecostraca > Balanomorpha > Balanidae > Chirona > Chirona hameri. The sequence goes on from JAXIVJ010008941.1 coordinate 11,036, forward strand.
CGTACCGTCTGTTTGTGTACCGTACCGTCTGTTTCAGTTTGCGTGTGGCGCTGCTGACGGGCCGCTGCTGGCGCAGTCGCGGCGCCGCCGCCGCCGGCTGGACGAAGCTCTGCCGCTGGCGGATAGAGCGGGCGGTGCTCGGGGCAGGTCCCGCGCCGCCCCCGCCCCCGGCGCGGGCCGAGCGGGGCAGGTGAGGGTCGGACTGCCGCCCGGGCCAGCCAGGACGGGTCGCGACAGGACGCAGGGCATGGCGGAACACGACAGGACAGGGTCAGGTCACGGTGTCAGAAGAAACGACACGGTCAGGTCTGAGCGGTTTGACACATGATTAGGACAGGGACAGGCTTGGTCAACGAGAAACAACAGAACAGGTTAGGTCAGTTCACAGGAGAAACATGGTGGACAGGGTCAAGTCTAACCAGGCGGAACGAGCAGAGCAAGGGCGGCAGCGCAGAGAAAAGTGGTACAGAACAGGACAGAGTAAATGAATACTCATGATCTGAAATTATTCAACCATCAGGAGGTGCGCAGGCGGCACATAAGACAACACGGAGGAAGACTGCCGATATGGTTCGGCTGGACCGATAGATGCTGATCAGATAACATCTGGGACACGGTCAAGGTTCAAGGTTAGGGTCATGGTCATGGGCCAGATAGACATCTTCTTTGAACAAAAATTGCCTCGAAATGACCGGCAGCGTGACCGGATTCCAAAATACTTAGAAAGTCCGGACCTTCTGACACCAACACATACCCTGTGAATCGGCCTTGACGTGGACAGATTGGCTAAACGGTGCCGTCTCCGCCGCCAGAGGAGGCCCCAGGCACGACTCAGTCCCAACTCCCACCGCAGCCATACACAGTCTGACGGCGCCAAGCCAATCCCAGACAAATCGCTTCCGCCTGCCGCCTGCCGCCGGTCGAGCGGTGCCGCGGAGCCGCCTATGATCCGCACCGCGCACGCACTCTCCATTTGTGACCAAGGTCAGCCAGCTGTGCGTCAGTGATGAGCACGCGACGCGCAGGACTCCAAACTCCGAGCGTCGCCCGCTTCGGAGCGCCGGACAACCAAACCGCGACGTCGCACTGATGGCGTTACACCCAGACAAAGACCAAGCTCACACCGACCGACAGAACGACGGCGCCCATTGTAATCCGCCCTGCTGACATGCCCTGCTGACATGTTCGGTGACAGGCACGCCCGGTCCGCCGGGATGCTGCCCGCGGACGGCGGCGTGGCGCGTCAGACACGCCGCACGTGCGTCGTGCCTTTCACCACCTGCTGCAGCGGCAGCGCCGGACCGGAGTGGCGGGGCAGCGGACGCGCGCCGGCAGCGGTCGGGAGGGCGGCTAGGCGTGTCGGTCCGTCTCCACTGGAGCGGCACCCCGCCGGCAGCGGCACACAGCGCGGCACACGCCCCGCCGCAGCCGGCCGAGCGGTCCAGGGCTCACCAACGCAGAACGCACGCTCTTCGCGCAGTGTGGTAAGCAGTTGGCCGTGTCTGGCTAAAACTGAGGCATCGTTGACATAGCCGGGCTCAGTCCATAAACAGCGAGCCCGACTTAGGCTTAGTCAACAGAGGCCCCAGAGTAAGCTCCGAGTGTGAACAGATCGATCCCTGCCGAGGATGTGCGACACCCGTCTCACAGCCTTCCAACACGCAGCCCGATACAGTTATCCCCCTTCCTTTTGACCCCGGACCCGCAGAGCCGCAGATCCTCTGCTCCTCAGCTCAGAGCCCGACCGTCAGCTGGTCCTGATCTCACGGTCGAGCTGGGCAGCGCCGCCGCCGCGCCGTCCTTGCCACACGGCCGCCGCGGTGGGCGGGGCGCCCACCGCGGCGGCCGTGCCCGCCCGAGCGGCACGGGGCTGTGAAGCGGCGGCGGGCGGTGACCGGCGGCCGGCCGGGCGGCAGTGAGTCACCAAACGTGACTCACTCCGCCGCCGCCGCCGCCTCCTCCGTGCTGGCCGGGTCGAGGACGTCCCGTCCACGGCACGGCGGCGCCGCGGGTGAGGAGCCCCGCCGCCGCCACCGCCGCCGCCGCGCGCCGCTCATACCACCACCGCCGCCGCCGCCGCGCGCCGCTCATACCACCACCGCCGCCGCGTGCCGCTCATACCACCACCGCCGCCGCCGCCGCGCGCCGCTCATACCACCACCGCCGCCACCGCCGCTGAGCCGCCCGGCCGGCCGGCACCAGCTGGCCGCCCCCGCCCCCGCCGGACGGGCGGTACGGTAGTCGGCGTCCGTGACGCTGTTGTGACGTGACAGAGCGTCACGACGCGGAGTAATGACCGATCTATGACCTGTGCAGTACCCGCCCGATGCAGCGTCGAGGCTGCAACTCAACAGTTAAACCGTGCCGAGTGATATGGGAAACAGGGAAACACACAGACACAGACAGACAGACAAGACAGACACAGACACACAAACAAAGACACAGACAAACAAACAAAGAGACAGACAAACAAACAGAGAGACAGACAGGCAACAGAGACAGACAAGACAGAGACAGCCAAACAAACAAAGAGACAGACAAACAACAGAGACAGACACACAACAGACAGCAAACACCATAACAGAGCAACAGACAAGAGACACATTCAGTCAGACGCGCTGACGGAGGCCTCCGCTGCGTCCGCTGCGTCAGCTCCGGGCCGCGACACGCACCGGAGACATTCGTGACGCGTTAGGGACGAGTTCTGGCGCCGTCCGCGGCGTCACTTACCCGACTGAGTTTTGACGGGATGACGTTCTGCGGTTCCGACGGCGCCAGGTTAGGGTTCAGGTGGAAGATCAGCTCCACCTCGATCTGTAAACAGCGACGCTGTGAGTCAGCTCAGCGGTCAGGCCAAGTACCCAGGAACACGTCAGACACTGTGAAGCAATGACTAGAGCAAGTACCCCGAAACGAATGCCTCACATCAAGAGAGCAGTGGAGGCATTCCAGACACAAAGACAGGCGACACGCAGTCGTCGCGGCAACCACGCAGGGGTACAGCGTGGTCAAACCAGCTTTAAATAAGGTCAAAGGTGTCGAATGCATAATGATCAGGGGATGGCAGTGTTGCGGTGTTAGTCGTAAACTAGGCGTTGTAAGCTTCCAATAATTAAGTCGCAATGCAATTTCTAATTTGAGTTACAAAATGGTGATGGTGTATGCCTTTTTAATCTCAAGATTTGTCTATGATTATGGTTTGGCGTCATTTCCACTCCATATCCCACATCTAACCACACGGTCAGGGTGAGAAACAGTAGATGGGCCACCCCTGGCGGGCCTCAGCATGGAGCCAAGGGAGTGGCTTCACCTCTCAAGGGCTTTAAAGACCGAAGCCGCAAAGGAGATGGTGTGGGCGGAAATGTGACACAACTGTCAAGGAGTGCTACTTCGCCTGTTACGAAGCTGCCCAGGTCGGGCAGAACTGTGACCGGGGGCGGGGAGGCGGGGCAGAGGCAGGGGGAGGCGTGGGTCGGAACAGCCCAGGTCGGGCAGAACTGTGAGCGGGGGCGGGGGAGGCGGGGCAGAGGCAAGGGGCGTGGGTCGGAACAGCCCAGGTCGGGCAGAACTCTGTGAGCGGGGGCGGGAGAGGCGGGGCAGAGGCAGGGGGGAGGCGTGGGTCGGAACAGCTGGGGGCACACTAGTTTGGTTGGCGATAATGATTTGTGCTTTGGGGCGCCGCAACATTGGAGCACACTCGTACCCTGCCTATCATCAGCAGCAGACGAGCCCCCTTCGCGAGGCAGCGAAGCGAGACCCTACCGCAGTCCCGAGTCGGGAGCTGGACCTGGCTCAGCAGTCTCGGCACGGTACGGCACAGCACGGCTCGGCGCGGCACCGCGGTACGGTGCGGCATGGCTCGGCTCGGCTCGGCTCGGCTCGGCTCGGCTCGGCTCGGCTCGGCTCGGCTCGGCTCGGCTCGGCTCGGCTCGGCTCGGCTCGGCTCGGCTCGGCTCGGCTCGGCTCGGCTCGGCTCGGCTCGGCTCGGCTCGGAGCCGTCAGCGTGCGCGGCGAGTCACGCCGGGTTCGTCAGCACCGCGGCAGCAGCGGGCACGGAGCACCGCGGCCAGGCGGTGAGCTGCTTCCCGTCACGCACGCACGCACGTAATTATGCACGCATCCACGCACACAAACGGCGACTGCCGTATGGCCGGCTGGAAGACGGTGGGATCAACGGAAACTTGCTGTAAGATTATGGAAACGCATGACTTCAGAAATGTTAATATATGAAAAGTATTGATTTGTTCACCTCTTACGTGCCAAGAGGTGAACACCAACAGCGGTCATGAGCGGGCCAGCCGAGGCCGGCTCTCTGGGAAGACTCACCTCCTTTCCTTTGGTCTCGCCTCGTTCGAACCACTCGACTGTGACTGTCTTGGCGTCAGGGTTGACGCAGGACACCACGGCCGAGTGGATCCGACCTGCCAGATACACAGACAAGTAACGGGTCAAGTGAGTAGTGCACGGATTTCGAGCACACTCAGCCGGTGCGGTCGGGCAGTGCCCAGCATTAGCCACTAGGTTAGCGTCATGCCTGTCATTTCGCATTCACATCATCTTAGCAGAAGATAGAGCTTAATTAGGAATGAACGCAGTTGGTTCCCATCGTGTTTCAGCCATCAATGTCTGCAGACAATGCTGGACTCGGAGGTTGCAAGACACGTGACCTTGGAAGACCAGCGAAGGAATGTTGCTAGAATTGCAGAATGCAGGTGGTAGGTCTGGTTTTGTGAATTGCCAATAGCAGCTAACTAATAAATAACTGCAAAATGTCATGCTTCAGTACGGTATGATCTGATGTAGGAGTTCAGTGAAGTGTTTCCAAAATGATCCATAGATGACCTTGCATCTTCGTGGTCTTATTGGCCTCGCCTAATGATATATCGCGATCAGTCATGATATGCACACCAATGGAAACAATTTTAATCAGGATCAAACAAAGAAGATTAAGCAATGCATGGGAAATCTGGCCGCAAGAAAACACGATTCCTCTAACCTTTCCAGATTTCCTTTACCATCGTGAGAGGTAAAAATTGGGCAACTAACAATTTATGATATATGGTATCTTTTTTAAATTGCGAATGTTAGCTGTGCAGAGCCATCTGTCTCATACATCATCCAGATCTTGAACCGGGGTGTGGGTAGACCAGCAATAAACACGCCCATAAACACGTAACATGTGTAAGTAAACACGCCACCGCAGTGGATGACGGGTATGAATGATCACTGATCAGCATACCCACCAGCCAGCCTCTGTAATCATAACTCGACCCCACAACCACACCGCACCGTGAAAACACGACACGGATAACATTCGAACCAATCCGTTGCAATGTGAGCCTGTAATGAGCCAATGAATGAGCCAGACGCGGCCCGCGCCACCAGATCAGCTGTTTGTTTACCGACACGGCTCCGTTCCCGCTGACGGTGGGCACGCGCCGGGGGGGGGGGGGGGCGCCGCGGTCATGACGTAATGCTGCAAACACCAGCGAGCTTGTTTGGCTTAGGAAGCAGCCATTGCCATTCTGTTATTGAGCACGTGGCCGATATCAGCTGAGCAATGTGAACACTTTCACATTCGATTGACAGATCAGGGTCGTTAAAGCATCAGTTACGTGACCAATGGATACTTGCACTGAAGCTGATGCTATTCAACACTCGAAACGGAGCTGATGGTATAAAAATGAAGTTGTTTTTATTTAAGTTGCACACTTTGTCTTTGTCACTGTGTATCACCACCTGATGATAAATTCCTGATAAGAAAGGAATGTAAGATCACTAAGATCTCATTTCATCTCACTTATACACGAGGCATGTGCTTGATAAGCTAATAAGCTGCGGGTAGGCTTCAACAGAATACAACGCCATACCCGCATTAATTACATAACCGCATTCACAACGGGACTAATTTAATTTACCTATGGCCTTAGATCACACGCAGCGAGAGGAAATGACACACGGGGAAGGCAAATCGCCCGATCCCCGCGATTTCCTCATTCCTCGTCCGTCAACATCAGACAATTTGCCGGCCAGCAAGAGACGGGGCCGACTGCCCGGGACAGAAAGGGCACCCGGGACGGGACGCGACGCTGCCATGAGCCGCTGCAAACTAGGTCAGCGGCGGCTGTACCCCGCTACCGGTCAGCCTTCAGCCTCCCGCGGCTACCCGGCACCGTCCGGCGGCCAGCCCTGACACGGAGCCACGGACCGGGCCGGGCCGGGCCGGGTCGGGCGGCTCAGCGCGTGGGAAGCGCGCCGTGCGGCTCCGCCCGCCCGGCTGCCTGACTGCCTCGTGTGTCAGTGCCACCGGCGACCTTATATGGCCGCCGGCCGGCCCACGCCGCTCAGTCCAGGCCGGTCACAGACAGACACACCGAGACGGAGACGGCCGCCAGCCAGACAGTCCAGTCAGTCAGCCGGCCCACGCCGCTCAGTCCAGGCCGGCCACAGACAGACACACCGAGACGGAGACGGCCGCCAGCCGGTCAGTCCAGTCAGTCAGCCGGCCCACGCCGCTCAGTCCAGGCCGGCCACAGACAGACACACCGAGACGGAGACGGACACACCGAGACGGAGACGGCCGCCAGCCAGTCAGTCCAGTCAGTCAGCCGGCCCACGCCGCTCAGTCCAGGCCGGCCACAGACAGACACACCGAGACGGAGACGGCCGCCAGCCAGTCAGTCCAGTCAGTCAGCCGGCCCACGCCGCTCAGTCCAGGCCGGCCACAGACAGACACACCGAGACGGAGACGGACACACCGAGGCGGAGACGGCCGCCAGCCAGTCAGCCCAGACAGACACACCGAGACGGAGACGGTCGCCGGCCAGTCAGTCAGTCAGCCGGCCCACGCGGCTCAGTCCAGGCCGGTCACAGACAGTCCAGGCCGGTCACAGACAGACTCACCGAGACGGAGACGGCCGCCGGCCAGTCAGCCGGCTCACCAGCGGGTTATACCGGCATACTCGGAGCTCATGAGAGCTGAACAGCCACTGACCAGCCCAGCCGACACCGCCGGGACGGCCTTCAGCTGACATTGACAGGTGCGCAGACGAATGCCACCTGTCACAATACACGTGTCGTGCCGTACCGGTAACAGTGGCAATCGACGATCACAATCGCAGCCCGCAACAACTGAGGCAAACCATTCCAATGCAGCATTCATCGAAAGTATCGCGTTCGGTTTCAACGATATGAGAATCACGATGTAATGTCTCCTCCTGGAACAATGAAAACAATGGCCTACACCATGCAATGTCCCCTCCCAGGTCATTCCATCGCCAATGACAGCTGACACCGTCCCCCCTGACCTCCCACGCCCCGAGTGTGACAGGTGACACCTCCACACTGCCCCGAGTGTGACTGGTGACACCTCCATACTGCCCCGGGTGTGACAGGTGACACCCCCACACTGCCCCGAGTGTGACAGGTGTCACCTACACACTGCCCCGAGTGTGACAGATGACACATCCACACTTCCCCGGGTATGACTGGTGACACCTACATACTGCCCCGGGTGTGACAGGTGACACCCCCACACTGCCCCGAGTGTGACAGGTGACACCTCCACACTGCCCCGAATGTGACAGATGACACATCCACACTTCCCGGGTGTGACTGGTGACACCTCAACAATGTCCCGAGTGTGGCAGGTGGCACCTACACACTGCCCCGAGTGTGACAGGTGACACCTCCACACTGCCCCGTATGTGACAGGTGACACCTACACACTGTCCCGAGTGTGACAGATGACACCTCCACACTTCCCCGAGTGTGACTGGTGACACCTCCAAACTGCCCGAGTGTGGCAGGTGACACCCCCACACTGCCCCGAGTGTGACAGGTGACACCTCCACACTGCCCCGAGTGTGACAGGTGACACCTCCCTTGCCCCGAGTGTGCCAGGTGACACCTCCACACTGCCCCGAGTGTGACAGGTGACACCTCCACACTTCCCCGGGTGTGACTGGTGACACCTCAACACTGCCCCGAGTGTGGCAGGTGACACCCCCACACTGCCCCGAGTGTGACAGGTGACACCTCCAAACTGCCCCGAGTGTGGCAGGTGACACCTCCCTCGCCCCGAGTGTGACTGGTGACACCTCAACACTGCCCAGAGTGTGACAGGTGACACCTCCACACTGCCCCGAGTGTGACAGGTGACACCTCCACACTGCCCCGAGTGTGGCAGCTGACACCTCCACACTGCCCCGAGTGTGACAGGTGATAAGTGACACATCGGCACTACCCGAGTGACAGGTGACACCTCCACACTGCCCCGAGTGTGACAGGTGACACCTCCACACTGCCCGGGTGTGACAGGTGACACCTCCACTCTGCCCCGAGTGTGGCAGGTGACACCTCCACTCTGCCCCGAGTGTGGCAGGTGATACCTCCACACTGCCCCGAGTGTGGCAGCTGACACCTCCCTCGCCCCGAGTGTGACAGGTGACACCTCCACACTGCCCCGAGTGTGACAGATGACACATCCACACTTCCCCGGATGTGACTGGTGACACCTCAACACTGCCCCGAGTGTGACAGGTGACACCTCCACACTGCCCAGAGTGTGACAGGTGACACCCCCACACTGCCCGAGTGTGACAGGTGACACCTCCACACTGCCCCGAGTGTGACAGATGACACATCCACACTTCCCCGGGTGTGACTGGTGACACCTCAACACTGCCCCGAGTGTGACAGATGACACCTCCACACTTCTCCGGGTGTGACTGGTGACACCTCCAAACTGCCCCGAGTGTGGCAGCTGACACCTCCCTCGCCCCGAGTGTGACAGGTGACACCTCCACACTGCCCCGAGTGTGACAGGTGACACCTCCACACTGCCCCGAGTGTGACAGGTGACACATCCACACTTATCCGGGTGTGACTGGTGACACCTCCAAACTGCCCCGAGTGTGGCAGCTGACACCTCCCTCGCCCCGAGTGTGACAGGTGACACCTCCACACTGCCCCGAGTGTGACAGATGACACATCCACACTTCCCCGGGTGTGACTGGTGACACCTCCACACTGCCCAGAGCGTGACAGGTGATAAGTGACACATCGGCACTACCCGAGTGACAGGTGACACCTCCACACTGCCCCGAGTGTGACAGGTGACACCTCCACACTGTCCCGAGTGTGGCAGGTGACACATCCACACTGCCCCGAGTGTGACAGGTGACACCTCCACACTGCCCCGAGTGTGACAGGTGACACCTCCACACTGCCCCGGATGTGACAGGTGACACATCCACACTGTCCCGAGTGTGGCAGGTGACACCTCCACACTGCCCCGGATGTGACTGGTGACACATCCACACTGCCCCGGGTGTGACAGGTGACACCTCCACTCTGCACAGAGTGTGGCAGGTGACACCTCCACACTGCCCCGAGTGTGACAGGTGACACCTCCACACTGCCAGAGTATGACAGGTGACACCTCCGCACTGCCCAGAGTGTGGCAGGTGACACCTCCACACTGTCCGAGAGTGACAGGTGACACCTCCGCACTGTCCCGAGTGTGGCAGGTGACACCTCCACACTGCCCGAGTGTGACAGGTGACACCTCCGCACTGTCCCGAGTGTGGCAGGTGACACCTCCACACTGCCCGAGGTGACAGGTGACACCTCCACACTGCCCAGAGTATGACAGGTGACACCTCCACTCTGCCCCGAGTGTGACAGGTGACACATCCACACTGCCCCGAGTGTGACAGGTGACACCTCCGCACTGTCCCGAGTGTGGCAGGTGACACCTCCACACTGCCCGAGGTGACAGGTGACACCTCCACACTGCCCAGTGTGACAGGTGACACCTCCACACTGCCCCGAGTGTGACAGGTGACACCTCCACACTGCCCGAGGTGACAGGTGACACCTCCACACTGCCCAGAGTGTGACAGGTGACACCTCCACACTACCCCGGGTGTGGCAGGTGACACCTCCACACTACCCCGGGTGTGACAGGTGACACCTCCACACTGCCCCGAGTGTGGCAGGTGACACCTCCACACTGCCCCGAGTGTGACAGGTGACACCTCCGCACTGTCCCGAGTGTGGCAGGTGACACCTCCACACTGCCCGAGGTGACAGGTGACACATCCACACTGCCCAGAGTGTGACAGGTGACACCTCCACACTGCCCCCGAGTGTGGCAGGTGACACCTCCACACTGCCCGATGTGACAGGTGACACCTCCACACTGCCCGAGGTGACAGGTGACACCTCCACACTGCCCAGAGTGTGACAGGTGACACCTCCACACTACCCCGGGTGTGGCAGGTGACACCTCCACACTACCCCGGGTGTGACAGGTGACACCTCCACACTGCCCCGAGTGTGACACCTCCCCAGTATCGGCGCCTCCCTGCCTCACGAGCGCCAGCAGGTGGTCTCCGCTGCCCAGTCCAGAGCGGCGGGGCGCCGTGACCTCGGCACCAGTGGCAAGGTCACCACCGGAGCGGCAGCGGCCGGGGCTGTCCTCCATCGATCCGAGCCACGCTCGGTTGGATCGCACCACCGCCGCCCCGAGCCGACCAGCCGACCAGCCGACCGCAGACACCGCCGACACCGCCCCGAGACCTCCCTGACCGCCGCCCTGGGACACAATGAACCGCCGCGAGACCGACCCGACACGGCCGCCGTCCGGTCCAGACCGGGGTGTCAACCAACAGAGCCGTCTAACAGCGGCGCAGGCCGCCGATCCTGGCCAACATGTGTCTGTCCTGCCAGCGTCACGTACGTAACGCTACAACTTACATCACGTCCCAGCTATTCAGTAGATACCGCTCCGACACGCTATGTTCGGGTAACGTCACGTCACGTAACGCTGTAACATCACGTCATGCCACGGTCACTGTCAAGGTCAAGCCAATGATAAGGTCACGCCACCGTTCGGCAGCGTCTCGGTATGTCCTGCTGCATTCAGGCATCGCCACGTCACGTCACGTCACGTCACGTCACGTCACGTCACGTCACGTCACGTCACGTCACGTCACGTCACGTCGTCACGCCACGTCACGTCATCGTCACCACCATCACCGGCCTCTTCAGCGTAAGCAACTTCATCAAAACTTGTTTAGTTTTCGTTGCAAAAGAATACGATACATTATTCGCCAGGGCACTATAACATTCTACGCAGACGGTGCATAAGCAGCAAGTTCTTGAACCAAATCATCTCTTTGATCATATAATTAAGAACGACCTAAATGATAAGAGTTTAGCTCCAGCAGTATAACGCCACGCGTCATGCAGGAGCGCCCGTGATGCCGTTGGAACGCATAGCGGACCTGACCGGCCTCAGGCACCAAAGCCGCCGCCGCCATAGCGGACCTGACCGGCCTCAGGCACCAGAGCCGCCGCCGCCATAGCGGACCTGACCGGCCTCAGGCACCAGAGCCGCCGCCGCCATAGCGGACCTGACCGGCCTCAGGCACCAGAGCCGCCGCCGCCACTGTTGGAACGCATAGCGGACCTGACCGGCCTCAGGCACCAGAGCCGCCGCCGCCATAGCGGACCTGACCGGCCTCAGGCACCAGAGCCGCCGCCGCCACTGTTGGAACGCATAGCGGACCTGACCGGCCTCAGGCACCAAAGCCGCCGCCGCCATAGCGGACCTGACCGGCCTCAGGCACCAGAGCCGCCGCCGCCACTGTTGGAACGCATAGCGGACCTGACCGGCCTCAGGCACCAAAGCCGCCGCCGCCATAGCGGACCTGACCGGCCTCAGGCACCAGAGCCGCCGCCGCCACTGTTGGAACGCATAGCGGACCTGACCGGCCTCAGGCACCAAAGCCGCCGCCGCCATAGCGGACCTGACCGGCCTCAGGCACCAGAGCCGCCACCGCCACTGTTGGAACGCATAGCGGACCTGACCGGCCTCAGGCACCAAAGCCGCCGCCGCCATAGCGGACCTGACCGGCCTCAGGCACCAGAGCCGCCGCCGCCACTGTTGGAACGCATAGCGGACCTGACCGGCCTCAGGCACCAAAGCCGCCGCCGCCATAGCGGACCTGACCGGCCTCAGACACCAGAGCCGCCGCCGCCACTGTTGGAACGCATAGCGGACCTGACCGGCCTCAGGCACCAAAGCCGCCGCCGCCATAGCGGACCTGACCGGCCTCAGGCACCAGAGCCGCCGCCGCCACTGTTGGAACGCATAGCGGACCTGACCGGCCTCAGGCACCAAAGCCGCCGCCGCCATAGCGGACCTGACCGGCCTCAGGCACCAGAGCCGCCGCCGCCACTGTTGGAACGCATAGCGGACCTGACCGGCCTCAGGCACCAGAGCCGCCGCCGCCACTGTTGGAACGCATAGCGGACCTGACCGGCCTCAGGCACCAGAGCCGCCGCCGCCACTGTTGGAACGCATAGCGGACCTGACCGGCCTCCGGCACCAGAGCCGCCGCCGCCACTGTTGGGACGCATAGCGGACCTGACCGGCCTCAGGCACCAGAGCCGCCGCCGCCACTGTTGGAACGCATAGCGGACCTGACCGGCCTCCGGCACCAGAGCAGACGCCGCCACTGTTGGAACGCATAGCGGACCTGACCGGCCTCCGGCACCAGAGCCGCCGCCGCCATAGCGGACCTGACCGGCCTCAGGCACCAGAGCCGCCGCCGCCACTGGTGGGACGCATAGCGGACCTGACCGGCCTCCGGCACCAGAGCCGCCGCAGCCACTGTTGGAACGCATAGCGGACCTGACCGGCCTCCGGCACCAGGGCCGCCGCCGCCATAGCGGACCTGACCGGCCTCAGGCACCAGAGCCGCCGCCGCCACTGTTGGGACGCATAGCGGACCTGACCGGCCTCCGGCACCAGAGCCGCCGCCGCCATAGCGGACCTGACCGGCCTCAGGCACCAGAGCCGCCGCCGCCACTGTTGGAACGCATAGCGGACCTGACCGGCCTCAGGCACCAGAGCCGCCGCCGCCATAGCGGACCTGACCGGCCTCAGGCACCAGAGCCGCCGCCGCCACTGTTGGAACGCATAGCGGACCTGACCGGCCTCAGGCACCAAAGCCGCCGCCGCCATAGCGGACCTGACCGGCCTCAGGCACCAGAGCCGCCGCCGCCACTGTTGGAACGCATAGCGGACCTGACCGGCCTCAGGCACCAAAGCCGCCGCCGCCATAGCGGACCTGACCGGCCTCAGGCACCAGAGCCGCCGCCGCCACTGTTGGAACGCATAGCGGACCTGACCGGCCTCAGGCACCAAAGCCGCCGCCGCCATAGCGGACCTGACCGGCCTCAGGCACCAGAGCCGCCACCGCCACTGTTGGAACGCATAGCGGACCTGACCGGCCTCAGGCACCAAAGCCGCCGCCGCCATAGCGGACCTGACCGGCCGCAGGCACCAGAGCCGCCGCCGCCACTGTTGGAACGTATAGCGGACCTGACCGGCCTCAGGCACCAAAGCCGCCGCCGCCATAGCGGACCTGACCGGCCTCAGACACCAGAGCCGCCGCCGCCACTGTTGGAACGCATAGCGGACCTGACCGGCCTCAGGCACCAAAGCCGCCGCCGCCATAGCGGACCTGACCGGCCTCAGGCACCAGAGCCGCCGCCGCCACTGTTGGAACGCATAGCGGACCTGACCGGCCTCAGGCACCAAAGCCGCCGCCGCCATAGCGGACCTGACCGGCCTCAGGCACCAGAGCCGCCGCCGCCACTGTTGGAACGCATAGCGGACCTGACCGGCCTCAGGCACCAGAGCCGCCGCCGCCACTGTTGGAACGCATAGCGGACCTGACCGGCCTCAGGCACCAGAGCCGCCGCCGCCACTGTTGGAACGCATAGCGGACCTGACCGGCCTCCGGCACCAGAGCCGCCGCCGCCACTGTTGGGACGCATAGCGGACCTGACCGGCCTCAGGCACCAGAGCCGCCGCCGCCACTGTTGGAACGCATAGCGGACCTGACCGGCCTCCGGCACCAGAGCAGACGCCGCCACTGTTGGAACGCATAGCGGACCTGACCGGCCTCCGGCACCAGAGCCGCCGCCGCCATAGCGGACCTGACCGGCCTCAGGCACCAGAGCCGCCGCCGCCACTGGTGGGACGCATAGCGGACCTGACCGGCCTCCGGCACCAGAGCCGCCGCAGCCACTGTTGGAACGCATAGCGGACCTGACCGGCCTCCGGCACCAGGGCCGCCGCCGCCATAGCGGACCTGACCGGCCTCAGGCACCAGAGCCGCCGCCGCCACTGTTGGGACGCATAGCGGACCTGACCGGCCTCCGGCACCAGAGCCGCCGCCGCCATAGCGGACCTGACCGGCCTCAGGCACCAGAGCCGCCGCCGCCACTGTTGGAACGCATAGCGGACCTGACCGCCCTCAGGCACCAGAGCCGCCGCCGCCACTGTTGGAACGCATAGCGGACCTGACCGGCCTCCGGCACCAGAGCCGCCGCCGCCACTGTTGGGACGCATAGCGGACCTGACCGGCCTCAGGCACCAGAGCCGCCGCCGCCGCCGCCGCCGCCACTGGTGTACTGGGAACAATCGTGCCGCCGCACGTGTGTGGGGAGGTGGGGAGGTGAGGGGTAGAGGGCGAGCGCATAGCGGCTTCACGGAGATCTTTAGTCAGCCCCGTCCCCCAGGACACTAAGCCAGTCAATGCATCACAGAAGCCCACTAGCTGCACAACACTGACGTTAAAGCCTTTTCCCAGTATGCCCTGGGGGCCATTGGGGGTTCATTCAGGTTTAGTAAGAGCTTCTTCGCGTTTCAAGTGAATGTCACATCAGCATTTTATCACTCTTAGCCGTTGGAAGCTACCTGCATTAGCTTATTGTACCACAACAGTGCCACTGGAAGTGGCTCGAGCGCCAAGACATGAGTAACAGAGCAAGGGTCACTTTGAAAATGAACACTACAGTCTATATCATGCAATGTTTCATGAATAACGAAAGGCCATGGCAATGCTTCTTATCGTTAATTCAAGGAGGGTGTCACAATTTATGAAACTAAATTATGTTCGTTTAAGGTCGCACGGAGGGTATATTTGAGGTACGCAATGTGAAATAATTGAACAAAAGATCAATAAAAGATTCGACATTGCAAAGGTCAAGCACAAAACCGCATGTTTCAATTAAGTTATAAGTTCATCTAATATCGCTACATAAAAAAGTGTATAAGTTCATGTAATATCGCTACATAAAATACAAACGCAAATTACCTAACACTTTGACACAAGGGACGAAAAAGAGTGATTGAAGGCCACTGTCTCGATTCCATGTTTCCGCTATGCTGTTCCCAACACAATGGTATTAACCCTCGCCCTACGGGAGCTTTTTTCAGAGTGATTGAAGGCCACTGTCTCGATTCCATGTTTCCGCTATGCTGTTCCCAACACAATGGTATTAACCCTCGCCCTACGGGAGCTTTTTTCAGAGTGATTGAAGGCCACTGTCTCGATTCAATGTTTCCGCTATGCTGTTCCCAACACAATGGTATTAACCCTCGCCCTACGGGAGCTTTTTTCAGAGTGATTGAAGGCCACTGTCTCGATTCAATGTTTCCGCTATGCTGTTCCCAACACAATGGTATTAACCTTCGCCCTACGGGAGCTTTTTTCAGAGTGATTGAAGGCCACTGTCTCGATTCAATGTTTCCGCTATGCTGTTCCCAACACAATGGTATTAACCCTCGCCCTACGGGAGCTTTTTTCAGAGTGATTGAAGGCCACTGTCTCGATTCAATGTTTCCGCTATGCTGTTCCCAACACAATGGTATTAACCCTCGCCCTACGGGAGCTTTTTTCAGAGTGATTGAAGGCCACTGTCTCGATTCAATGTTTCCGCTATGCTGTTCCCAACACAATGGTATTAACCCTCGCCCTACGGGAGCTTTTTTCAGAGTGATTGAAGGCCACTGTCTCGATTCAATGTTTCCGCTATGCTGTTCCCAACACAATGGTATTAACCCTCGCCCTACGGGAGCTTTTTTCAGAGTGATTGAAGGCCACTGTCTCGATTCAATGTTTCCGCTATGCTGTTCCCAACACAATGGTATTAACCCTCGCCCTACGGGAGCTTTTTTCAGAGTGATTGAAGGCCACTGTCTCGATTCAATGTTTCCGCTATGCTGTTCCCAACACAATGGTATTAACCCTCGCCCTACGGGAGCTTTTTTCACCTTCGCCCAGGGGGGGGGGGGCGCTGACAGCCCCACCCCCCCCCCTGTTAACTTCCAAACCAAGCAACTTAGAGCAATGCGGTAAGAAACAGCATGTTGCCTGTCATGAGAGGAATCTAACAGTATGTAATTTTTAGGTTTCAGGTCAACGGGTGACCTTCCAGGTCAAGTGAATGACCTCGGATTTACCACGTCCAGAACAGCGATTTTGCTCTTCAGAAAACCTCAAAATTAGAAATTGATAAATGTAAATAAAAAGGCATGTTCCTAGACCAGTTTTGACTCAGAAATACAGAAAAGGTAATTATTTGTTCGTATCTTGTCAATTTTTTGTTTAATGACGTCATCAGTTTCTTACACTTAGGCATCACTCGGTCAAAAATGAAGATATTGCTTTGAAATTTGATATGGGTATTCTCCATACTTAGTTCTCTCACACATTTTCCGGGTTTTTCAATATCAAAATTTTGATTTTGTGGGGATTTTTCCCCAATTTTTTATTTGTTTTTATTTTAGGGGTCAAAAACACAAAATTTTGCAAATCCGAGATTGCAATTTTAAAGAGAATGCCATTTTGTATCTTTGGTGAATTGCGTTTGCAATTTTCTTTAAAACTCTGTTTTCTACGATTTTTCCAATATTTCTCATTTTTTACCAACATGACGTATCAAAATATGATTATCTCCCAAACTACGTAACCAATTTCCATCAAATTTTTACAGCGTACGTATAATTGTTGTAAACTCAGCTACCAAAATTTCAGCAAGATGTACCGCATGTGTAAAAAGTTATTCAAGAAAAACCTCAAGGGGGGCCTGTCAGCCCAGCCCCCCCCCCCCCCCCCGTAGGGCGAGGATTAAAACACGCTATCCTCAGAAGAAATATGCGAAACTACAAACAAAGCGAGATTACTACACCTAGTATTCCAGTAGGTAGCTTAGCAGATTCCTGTGATACCTGACCCAGAAGCTCTTCGTTTTCCCGGCCAGCTGGGCGTAAGGTCAGGGGCAGTTCGTGACCAACCTTTGTCCCGATACCGGCCTGGCCTGCGACAGGGCCGTCCCGATACCGGCCTGGCCTGCGACAGGGCCGTCCCGATACCGGCCTGGCCTGCGACAGGGCCGTCCCGATACCGGCCTGGCCTGCGACAGGGCCGTCCCGATACCGGCCTGGCTGCGACAGGGCCTTCACGATGTCAGCCAACACTTAATTAACGAGCCGACAGGTTAATGGGAAAACATGAGTTAAAAGAACGTAATTGCGTCAAAACAGTGCGTTGACGAAAAGTAAATGGTGGGTTCATAGCACCGACGAAAAGGCCATAAGAACAGCTTCAGCTCTCTCTCACACCAGGTCATTGTGCTATTGAATTATTTATTTCGTTTTTATTCAGCAGTAAAACGCCCTTAAAGGGAAATAGTGACCTTTTCCCACACAAATGGAGTTAGCACCTGCAATCGATAGACGAGGCCAAAATATGATGTTTTGCATAAAAACATTCCTACCGAAAGATATTGGCAGTTTCATACCGATAAGATTTCCACACTTTTAACGACCGGTTCTTGCCAAGTACTTTTCGGGTTTCCATCAAATTCTGGGCTTTTCCCGTATTGCTTTTGTACGCAATGGTGTGGAAAAGTAATTTGCGTTCTGCTTGTTGTGATTTATATACCCGCCCATCCTTTACAATTAACAACCATTGAACAAAACTAACAATTCAATCGGAAGCTCATCGATGCACGATCATTGCACGACGACGGTGACCTATTTAGTGGCGGTGGATTGTTTCAAAGTGCCCATTCACCAACGTTGAACAGATTCAGGGGCGTAGGAACTATGTTCAAGTTGAGGGGGCAGGAGGTATTCTGAAGTCGATTCTTTCCATGCAACGCCCATAGGCGTATTGTTAAAATCAAAAATGTTGGGGGGCGGCTGCCCTCCCTGCCCCCCCCCCCCCCCCCGCTCCTACGCCTATGAACATGAGCTGCCGCCCCGGTAGCTCAGTGGGAGAGCGCTGGACTTCTGACCTATCCCGGTAGTGGCAGCCCGGGTTCGAGTCGCTTCGGCGCTCGCTATTTGCTCCTGACTGGGATGGCCTGCGGCCGGTGGCAGCGGTCGCACTCAAGGTCAGGTGACGTCAGTGAGCGGGGCGGACCGTGTCCAGGTATGTCGGGCACGTAAAACTTTCGTCTCTAAATTCTGCCGGCCAACAGGAATTGCGCGATCGGGTGGTGAGGTCAGGACCTGCGCAACAAGCTCTGCTTAGCGTGGGTCCTGACCTCGGAAATCCATCCACGCAAAACATTCGGACTAAATTTATTATTTTAAAAAAATGAACAGATTGATTAAAAAGCGCCAGATGCTGCGCTTTCCAATAGTGGAGGGAAAATACCGATCATTAATTTTCCCAAACTTCCAACTTTGAATTAGGGAATTATTGTATTCTTAAATTTAGATCACATCATTTTAATACCATAACGGTAGCCAAAGAAATTGTTGTAACAAAATCAAAAGGTCATTATTTCCCTTAAATGGGTCGGGAACCGCAACCAGCACTAGGGAACTTGAGAAAAGGGGTCTTGCCTCAGCGCGCGCTGCTCCTACACCCGACAGCGCAGAATTTCAGAAATTCAATTCGATATTTTTACATTAAAGGGATTATACGGGTTTCCGTCCTGAAAGGAAATACTATGTTTGCACTTGTATGCGCTTTAAACACGTTTAAAACATATACCATGGACCTCAATGCTCATTTAGTCAATTATTTCAGCAATTATCAGCGTTAAGACTTTGGCGTTTTTCAAGACTTGTATCAGATAACGAGTACTTGATCGGCATTACTGTCCATCACTGTCTTATCTTAGAATCTGCATCAAATTCGATGGTGCAGTAATCTGCGCGGCTGAGACAAAATAGCGGTTACGAACTCAGAAGCAAGCTGCCTCAAGAGGGTTTATTTACTGTTTACTATAGCACGTTCACCACAAAAAAGGTCACGTGACCGTGAAGAGAAAAATCCAAGATGGAGGCCAATTCCGCCCCAGGACACTTCTCCCGAACGGCCACCCCCATATAAATATAAACGGATTGAATTAAGCTTACCTTTACATGAAGGTAAGCCTGAAATTGTGAAATTGTGTGAAATTGCTATGTAAACATATCGCCTTGATGTAAACCACCTTGGCATACGTCATCATTATTGCGCTCTTTGCCATCTGGATGACGATTGTAGAAGTTACTCAATTAAAGACGCTCTAAGCCGGGCAAGTAATGCCATGCGTTTTTTTCGTTTTTCATCCATTTTAGAACTTCGAATTATCTGTAAGTCCTACACTGGGTCACAAAAAGATGATTCAATTCAATTATTACGGGACTCTCTATTACTGCATACTGTTCGTTCGGGTTTTGTGGTTTGTGGGTTTTTCCTTGCGGCGTTTGGCGTTGAGAATTTGGTGGTGGCGTACTAATTTTTTGGCATGAAAATTCATCAAAAATATATAATTTTATGGGAAAACTAGGTAACTGCTGCTGTCGTAAAAAAAACAAGTTTGTTTTATCATATATTGCTTATTGTAACCGGAAATATGCCATAAGTGAGGTGTTTTAATTAACATAAAAGAGATGACTGGCTCTGCCTCAGCCAGTACTGCAGAAAGTACGCGGTGGCATCACCGCGCACTATGAAATGTCCTTACGTGCAGAAGAGGCAATTTCCATAAAAATGTGACTACCGTGTGACTTCTACCACCTTTATAAGTAAGTTGTACTATGTAACTCAATTATTCTGGGGAAAAACCTGTATAATCCCTGTAACGTGTTTGTGTGCAAATATTCACTCACGTCCAGGGCTGCGGAGTCGACAAAATTATAGCAACTCCGACTCAGACTCCAACTTCGGCCTGAAAAAAAATCGACTCCGACTCGAACTCCGACTCCAGCCTAGATCCGTTCTCCAACCGCATGCTAGAAAGCAATATCTGCAATGCCATCTATTTTCTCAATTTGTCTTTATTCTTAGCAGTATGGAGAACAATGCTACGCCGCCCGAGCATGGGCGCGGCGTGCCGGCCGCGCGTCCAGCCCAGTCGCGCTCTCCTGCAGGCGGCGGAACCCGCGAAACGGGTACCGAGCGGCGAGCGCAGCCAGCCGCCGCCGGCCCAGCTCGCAGCAGCTGGGCTCGCAGCAGCGCAGTTCGTTCCAGGTCGTCTTCGCTGGAGCCGCTGCTGCTCCCAGATTGTAGCTCGTCTTCGCTGTCTTACAGCTGGCCAGTCAGTGCGCCGCTCTCCGCCGCCTCGCTTCCGGCAACCAAGTCTTATACCAGTCAGGGGTGTGGATTTCCAAAATAATTGAGGGTGCTCAAGGGCGGATGTCATCGTGACATGCCCCTAAACGACCGAAATCGATCGAAAATGGGCATCTGTTCTTATTTTTAAGGAAATCTAAACAACTTTAACAAACTCAAGTTTGTTTTAAACATAGTTCAATGCACAAGCGATCTAGATCCTTTGTGGTCGTGCCACGGCTACTGGCCAGTGTTTGGCTCAGCACTTCAAACCCCACAGGACGTAATCAAGCCATATATACCTATACTTACGACCCTGCTATCTCAGATTAACTCTTGATAGCATAAAATGAAGATAAGAACATGAGACCGGCAACACTGTATATGTCTCGTGGAGACGCGTCCGACATTGCGCAGCACGACATACCTGGTTCACCGCATGACATTAACCCTATTTGTAACAGGGGGGGCGGATTCCGCCCCCGATGTAACTCCTTATATTTTATTACGCATTTACTTCACCCCCATATTGAGTGACCTGCACACGCCTATGATTTTTGAATTTTCAAATGTCACCGTCATATATCAATTTCCAATTCAATCTCTATCGATTCCTATTAGTTGTGCTAAAATCGGTTCATAAACATGACGGCTATGTTGGATCAAAAATACCACTAAAATATGTAGTTTTTGCCCCCCTGTTGCCCCGATCAAAAAGTTTGATTTTTTATTATTTAGAAATGTAGATCGTGTTGAGGGGAACCAAACGCCGTTTCATTTTTGAAAATCGGACGGGTAGATCTCGAGATCTCCGCATGACACCGCATTCACCGCATGACATTAACCCTATTTGTAACAGGGGGAGGGCGGATTCCGCCCCCCCCCCCCCCCCCTCATGTTTTTCGCAGATATCTCCAGAACGGCTGGGAGCAGGCCCATGAAATTTTGGGACTTTTCATATAATTGAATACCGCATTTGGAGTCAAAATTTTGAGTTCTTAACCTGAACAGAGGCGGTTCCAGGGCACAGTTTTGGGTGGGTTCGGAGGCGACATTTGGCGATAATACGGAAATGCGATCTTCACGGCTTCTTCCTAACTGCCTCAAGTATGAAGGAGTTACATCGGTCAACGGTGATTGCAACAAGTGCAAATTAGTTGATGTTAATGAAATATCATAAAAATTGCATAGCAGAGGCGGTTTCAGGGGGCTTGAAAAGGGAGGGGGGGGGGGGTTCCAGGAAGTATTCAATGCTTGGCAGGAAGCCAATAGAGCAATGTAAGGGGCATTTATAGCTATCAAGATGTAAAAGATAGCTTCTGTTTTCATTATTTGCATAATCTATTACATATAGAGTTTCAGGGGCGTGTTCAGGCACATGCAAAGGGGGTGACTGGCATGGTGATGACGATATGCCAGCGATAACGGCGCAATAGATGGTTAGCTTATTATGATATATGCACATATGAGGCTAGAAAAGGGAATAAAGTCATTTTGTGCAGAGGCGCGCTCAGGAATGGAAGAAAGGGAGTCATATTATTGCAAGGAAACTAAGAGGCATGGGCGTACAATGACATAACATACTGCTGTTTTCGGATGAAAAACGCACCACAGGGTACTCTACGAACGATTATAAGATAATAGGCGAGTCCAGGTAGGGTAAAAAGGGGGGTAAGCAATGTTAATTGAAGTTGTAAGTGAAATAGTCATTGTTGACTAGTTAGTATCATAATAGCGGATAATATACTTATTAAAAGGTCTGGCGCCGCCCCAATTTGGATCCTGGATACGCCTATAATGAAGTACAACATGCAAAAAGGAACCATCTACGATCAGTAACATATTTATAGTGCTGGGTAGCAACTTGTCTGCGGTTAATATTGTTTTCCAATTTGACCTCCCTTTTTCACTAACCTGGTACCGCCTATGGCAAAAAAAAACTGTTTTGTCTAATGTCATAATCACATACCATTTCATTTATCAAAAAAACAACATCAAAAAATGTTTTTATTACGCATTTACTTCACCCCCATATTGAGTGACCTGCACACGCCTATGATTTTTGAGTTTTCAAATGTCACAGTCATATATCAATTTCCAATTCAATCTCTATCGATTCCTATTAGTTGTGCTAAAATCGGTTCATAAACATGACGGCTATGTTGGATCAAAAATACCACTAAAATATGTAGTTTTTGCCCCCCTGTTGCCCCCGACCAAAAATTTTGATTTTTTATTATTTAGAAATGTAGATCGTGTTGAGGGGAACCAAACGCCGTTTCATTTTTGAAAATCGGACGGGTAGATCTCGAGATCTCCGGGGGGGCGGAATCCACCCCCCCCCCCCCCCCCCGGAGATCTCTGTTACAAATAGGGGTAGCCAGGAGCCTGTTACAAATAGGGTTAACCCTATTCCCTGGGGGGCAGATTCTGTCCCTGCCGGTTTTGTTTTTTCACTTGCCGCTTCTAAACCGTTACGCCTAGCGTCCTGAAACTTCGTGACTTTTCCCAAAATTGAATGGCGCGTGTTGTGTCAAAATTTTGAGAGATAAAAAAATCGGTCCAGCAGAGGCAGTTCCAGGCTCTTGTTTTGGGGAGGGTGTTACGAATGCGGTTTTGCGTCGCATACTTCCTTCGTGGTTTGCAGTGCAATAAATGCGTCAGAAACAATTTCAATGCAATATGCATCATAGATACTGGGATTGTGCATATTTTTGGGGCAGAGGCACACTCAGGATAAAAAAAAAAATGGGAGGTGATACCCACCCTCAAATTAGGTCCAACTTCAAATTAGTAAGATGATAAAAGCGTTACACGCATGGTGCCCCCATGTTTTTTCCTGAATTCGCCATGCGCAATATATCAAATTTAACAAATTACAGCATATAATGCCCACATGTGACATTCATGTCGTCCCAAACAATCACAAACAACACATATTTTTTCCCAGAAAATCCCCCCATTTTACATTCCCTGAATACGCCTATGATTTTTTCTTCTTCTCTTTTTATATATTAAATACCAGTGCATTTGAAGCTCAAAAACATTTGGAGCATGACAATCGGTCGAGCCACATGGCCGCAATGACCTTTAAAAAAAACACCCACAATTTTTGGATTTGTTTTGCCCCCTGGCCCCATTTTTTAACAAAACAAAAATGTTGGTCCAAAAAGAGAGATCTTGTCATGACGAATCGAATGGCGTTTTCCCCATTGAAATCGACCGAGCGGTTCTCGAGATATCTGGGGGGGGGGGAGGGGCAGAATCTTCTCCCCCGCAGGCAGGGTCCTAGGATTGCTTTGAAGACAGGGTGTGGAGTGGGAAATTCAGCCCAATTAAGAGTGGAATGATGAGCCTTATGATGAACTCGGCTTTGACAAAACTGACTTCTCAGAATTGGCTGTTACAAATGATAATACTTTTCAGCCTGTGGAAGAAAACGGGTTAGTATATGCTAAGGCTTAATTGAATGTAGGGAGTGGAAAATTCACAGTAAAACTGGGGAAAACAGTGGACACATATTATCCATAGGGTGTCATTTTCCACCCAAATTTTGTAATCCTAGGACACTGCCCGCAGGTTAACGTAATTCTGGCCGCCCGCAGGGAATAAGGTCAAATAACCTTGATCTGAGGTCAAATTTTGAATTTGACTTATCTGACCTGGTCACAGTGGTATGATTCGAATATCCTTGACGGAACAAGCACGATGACGTTAAAATGGGCGCCGTGTGACCATAAGAGTTGGTGCGTCCAAAACCCCAATCATCATCAGATGACGTTAAAATTATTGCCCCATCTTCTTCAGGCGGAAATCTACCGCTGGATGAGTAAACTATAGGCTTCTTTTCGACTCATTTTAATTCGAAAGGGGTGTAAAGTTAATGTCCCCAAGCCGAAGACTATTCTACCGACCAAAATAATCGCCAATTGCTAAAAAGTCGACTCCGACTCCTGGCCGGAGTCGGAGTCGGTAAGGTTTTAGCGACTCCGACTCCGAACAAAACTGCCGACTCCGACCGACTGTGACTCCGACTCCGATTCCGCAGCCCTGCTCACGTCGACCGGATGGTTGCGGAGAAATAGGCTTATGAGAACCATGACCACGGTCGGGTCGGGTCGCTCAAAGGTTGACTTTCCCCTAGTTGACAGAAGACCTCGCGTCCGCTCGGTAATAAGCGATCAAGTCTTGGTCACTGGAACAAACCTCGGCAAAAAAATGCAAAAAAATATATCGCTTATCGTCAGCAACTATGCAAGCGTCTGATCTTCCCATTGAATGTCGCGGTTTGCAATGACATAGGTAATTCATAAGTCAGCTCCAAATTATCGGTCAAGTACAAATTATCGGTCACGTACAAATTATCGGTCAAGTACAAATTATCGGTCAAGTACAAATTATCGGTCAAGTACAAATTATCGGTCAAGTACAAATTATCGGTCAAGTACAAATTATCGGTCAAGTACAAATTATCGGTCAAGTACAATTAATTGAGACGGGTAAGCTACAGAACTTCCCTTCAAACGGGAAATATCAACGAGTTGTTCATTTCACGCCAATGAGCTTCAGCTACTTTCAATGAACTCATCACTCAAACGTCAGAGCGGTATGCATCCACTCTTGACGTTTGGCAGACTAGCCCTTCCTCTGATGGGAAATGTCAATTATATTGGCGACCACGTCAAAACGTCACTGTTCTTCAGTGCGATTTCCGCCAGTGCCAAGGTCGCCGGGACAGGACAAGGTCAACAGATTATCACAGCGTAGGCGGAGGCTGGGTTAAACGGCCATATGAATAGATTGTACACACGGAGATGACCTTCATGATTTACATCATTCGTGTCCTGATCGAGTTAATTCAGGAAAAGATTAGAACAGTAAACAATGCATTACCAAACATTTGTCATCACCATACGTCCGTCATGCGTCCTGTTCTGTTACCACTGCCGGACTAAAACAGTTTCATCGCCGAAATCGCCAGAATGTGGCGGGAAATCCATGGCAGCTATGCTGTTCATATCTCATGACCATTGCTGCACCTCATAGCGGGTTTTACGATCGCACTGAGCGCAGAGGTCAGACATCAACCACCAGCCGCCCGTTTGCCCTCGGCGCCTCCACGCGTCCCAGTCCCTGCATCCAACGCGCGTGTCACCAGCGTGTCACCAGCGTGTCACCAGCGTGTCAGCGACTCAACGCAGGGATGTAGGAACGTCACGAAAAGTGTGTGTGTGTGTGGGGGGGGGGGGGTGAAACTTCGATCTCTGCTTGAGAGAAACCCAACCCCTCTATATAATATTTATTTGCAGATTTGGACTCTTTCTCGCTTTGGGAACCTTTCGCCATCAAACGTTTTCCTCAGTTCTCACCAAGCAAAATAAACGATTTTCGCACAAAAGAAAATGAAGTGATCCGCCCCCCACCCCCCCCCCCCCCCCCCCCCCCCCCCCCGTGTCTACGCCTATGACTCGGTGTGTTACCAGTACCAGCGTGTTACCAGCGTGTCAGTGTGTTACCACTTACCGTCACTGCGCTGGATGTCGACATTGACGCCCAGTTTGACCGCGCCAAACACGTCATCCATGGCCGGAACGGATGGAGGCGAGCGCCCGCCTGCCCACAGCCAATACAGCCAGCTGAAACGCCGCGAAACCAGCGTGTGTCATAAACCGAGGGGTTGCTTTCCTAGTCAGCTTCATCTTATCCTCCTCTATCACATATTGCTCTTCATGTTGTAATAATAGCATGTCAATTCATGTCAAGGAAGAAATCAAGTGGTAGAGGCTGTGAGGTGCTTCTGTATTCCTTTCCTTTCAAACAGCTATAACCTATTTCATTCTGGATATAGTTTTAGGGAAGTGCGCAAGTGTTCGCTATGTGTTTGTTAACAGATTATTTTGCGTGCTCAATCAATCCATCCCTCTCTTAAAGGGACTAAAACAGTTTCATCGCCGAAATCGCCAGAATGTGGCGGGAAATCCATGGCAGCTATGCTGTTCATATCTCATGACTCACCTTTAACAAGGGGTTTTGAACTGAGATAGCAGATTTGTAGAGCAGATCGAAAAACGGGTTGTGGTGAAAGAATTACCTCGCTACGCTAAGTAATTTCGACACAGGAGTAGATCGTGGTAGTAGATCAGGGCACGAAACAGCGTCTTCTAAAAGGGGCCCTTTTAGAAGACGCTGTTCGGCTGTTTCGTGCCCCGATCGGGCCACGAAACTTGAAACTCTTCAACGGATATCCATCTATCGTCCAAACAAATGCCATATTCGTTTTTTTCTGGTCGAAATACCCTGTATAGCCAAATTTCAAGACAACTTTCAAGGTGACCTATTCCCTTTAACAAGGGATGAATTGATGGTGGTGGTCCTAAGCCTAATATAGTGCTTATCACCATATACATGTTTAACTACACCATAGTTAGGTACTGGATCTGTCACAAATACATATTTAACTACACCATAGTTAGGTACTGGATCTGTCACCATATACATGTTTAACTACACCATAGTTAGGTACTGGATCTGTCACAAATACATATTTAACTACACCATAGTTAGGTACTGGATATGTCACTAGAGAATGCTGGTGGTGTGTGACCTGCAGGGTCCTAGGATTGCTTTGGAGCTTGGGTGCAGAGTGGAAAATTATGGATAAAAAGAAGCATAAAGAGTGGAAAATTCAAAAAAGTAATATGTTATCGGCTTTATCAATATTCAATTACCCGCTCACCAGAATTAGTTATTAGGTTATTATATGTCAATGCTCACCTGTCTTTCCCTACACAGGCTGTCCCCACCATTGCATCCATAAATCAGCATCAGGGTTCCACAATTATCCAATACATATGAAATTAAGGAGTGGAAAATTCACAATAAAATTCGGGAAAAAGAGTGGAAAATAGTATCCATAGGGTGTCGTTTTCCATCCAAATAGCCCAATGCTAGGACACTGGTGACCTGCCATGCCCCAGCCCCAGCAGCCAGCAGTGTGTGTGCTCACTCTCACTGGTGTACTGTTGGCTTGTTGACTCTCAGGAGTATATCTTATTGTTGTCATGACCAGTAGAGTGGGAGTGTACCAAACTGTGCAGAGCTCCCATGTACTAGTACTGTGTTGCTGTTGTCCTTGAAAATACTTGTGGTTGTAGGTCCATGTGACATTGGTTTTCTGTAAGAAGTTGAGAACTATGTCCAGCTGTTAAATTAAAAAAAAAACAAGGGACGTGAACAAAAAGAACAGGATTGCATCCCTTACTAAATCATTTTAAGTGGGATCAAACATGGCATGGCCTAACTTTATGGCTTGGCCATTACTCAGCTTATCAGTTTTTAGCCCAGCCATCCCAAATTGATTAGTCTAGCTAATGAATTTGTGATTTTATGATTTAAAAAAGTTTGGTTGATAAGCTTAGCTTATCAATTTTAGACTGGTGATTTAGAAATTTGGAACATATAAGGAATACAACTGAAAAATTACATAACTTATTTGACCACCTGTGTTCAATTCATATTAATAGGTGCCATTCACAGGGAAAATGTTCATTTTTTTTAGGGGGGGGACTTTCAATTTTGGAAATGTATACTTTAAATGGAACACACTTTCCAAAAATGGGAATGCTGATGATGTAAGCCATCCCATTTATGGAAAATATAGTGCCTGGCTTTCTAGGAATTTTGGGGTTAAATGTCACAAAATTGGGACTTCTACCAGGCAGATTCAGATTCTGCATAGTTAGATGCATATTTTCCCATTGAAGTAACAAAACTCACCCTTGAAGTCAGGATTTTTTTCCCATTTATGAATATGCAGATCTGCTTAAAGGAAATGACCCACCTTCAAAATAGGGTTTTAAACTGAGATAACAGTTTTATAGGCCATGTTGAGAAACCACTTGTCATACTTTGCTTGGTTGTAAGGGCTCTACTGCCAAATCTATTTGATGTTTTATCCTGTGATTCAGTATTGTACTGAAAAGCTTCATATGGTAGCATGTGTTAATAGCAGCATTACAGGACCAACGACTAGCGAGAGAACCCATTGCCAATGACATTGCCAATATTATGCTAGTTATGTAAACAATTATGGGATAATGATTATATTTGTACTTACTACTTTTAAAATTAACTTCTTTTACATAAGTTCAATGTTTGTTTACATCTTCTTACATCCATAGAAGCATACGTCATAGAAGCATACATCATAACAACATGTGCCACTTTTGACATTTGCACAGCTTCCCACTATCTTTACTGAATATGAATTTGTTTTCAAAATATATTGCTTTAAAAAATGCATTTTTGGGTATATCTTGATAATTTAGCCACACCAATGTCATTCAACATTTGCATGCATGAATACCCCTTATTAGCAATTTAATAAAGTATGTCATTTCCTTTAATATCCAAAAACAATCAAACACTAATTGACTTTTTACAACATATGAATATTCTCAATGTGGGCACAAATTGACATGAGGAGTTGGTGCGCTCTAAAACCCCAATATAAAAAAAAAATATAAAAATTCTTTATTATTTAGTGATGGTTTGACCAAGCTCAGTTGGCCACCATTATTAATTATCAAGTTTTCAGATATGCTTTATCATGTGGTCCGAGTGTGACAAGGCATGCAATGGAAATTGATTGACATCTTTGTGATGATGAATTACCTACCTAGTTTATATGCCTAGCTATGGCAATTTTGAAGAAATTGAGGAGTTCAATGCTTTACTGTTATCATAAATTATGTTCCAAATATAATTAGCTTGTCCAAAAACATATTCAGTGTGAACTATTACATTCATTGTTTCAGTTTGGGGATGCTTGTTGGTAACAGTGAGGCTACTGTCACTGTCGCAGCCGGGCAGTAAAATCAGGTGCAAGGTTACTATCACCGTTGTTGGTCTGGAGTCATAGGGAAGCTTTATGACATCACCAGATTCTGGCTACAAGCGAATCTTAGGCCGACCCGATCAGACTTAATTGATAAAAGTGAATCTTTGGCCGACCCGATCAGACTTAATGGCTATGAGCGAATCTTTGGCCGACCCGATCAGACTTAATGGCTACAAGCGAATATTAGGCCAACCCAATCAAACTTAATGGCTATAAGTTGTAGGTTTCTTCCCGATCAGAATTAATAGCTACAAGCTGTAGGCTGACACGATCCGACTTAATGGTGGGGTTAGGTTAGATTAGGTGGTTGTATTCCGCTTTTGCACACCTTTTTAAAGGAAAATTGAATATTGTATACTAATTCTACACGTCTGATTTCATCAGAACTGCACTCAAAACAGGGACATTTTCAGTACTTACCTGACAATAATAATTTGTATCACCTGTCAATCACCTCAGCTGACCGGAACAACTCTACCATTACACTTGAAATGTAAACAACATGGGCTATTTTTTGTGTGAAATGCGCCAGATATGTATCATGTAAGGTCACCTTGTGGTAGTGGCCGCTATGCGGCCGACCTTCGGTCTCAAATACAAGTCCTGCGCTCCGCCAGGAACGGAGGTTTAGTGAGAGCGTGATAGGGTTTAGTGGTCGACCAGATACACATGACGTCATATAATAGCCAGTATCTGACGCATTTCTGCACCCACATTGTTTACATTGTAATGCGGGGAGTTGTTGTGGGTGGTCGGCTGAGGCTATTGATGGGCGATAAAAATCATTATTGTTTGGTAAGTACTGATGTCCGTTTTTAGTGGTTCTGATGAAATCAGACATGTAGAATTAGTATACAACATTCAATTTGCCTTTTAAAGGTGTTCAAAAGCGGAATATCGTTGATTAGGTTAGTTTCATTAATTACGATCGGTTCTGCCTGCCACTCGTAGCTATTAAATCGGGGCGCCCTAAGATTCGCTTGTAGCCAGATCTGGTGATTTCATAAAGCTTCTCTATGACTCCAGACCAACAACAGTGATAGTAGCATTGAACCTTGAATGTATTGCCTGGCCGCGACCGGCGACAGTGACACCAGCCCCACCGTTGCCTGCTTGTTCAAACTGCCCAAGACTGGAGTTCTGGAGCTCCCATCTTGAATTCAAGGTTTTCCATTTTTGGAAAGCATGTTCCTGTTTATGTTTTAAAAAATGGAAAGTTTCTATAATAAGGAAAATTTGAGCATAATTTTGCCAACTGAAAGGAAATATAATTAGTTTTACCTTAAGCAATACAACAGGCCAATATATTTTTTTAATCATTAAATTTCAAACATTCTTACTAAATAGTGTGAGATTGCATCGTAGACAACCTTTAACATTCCTAAATTCAAATTCAACTTTATAACGGTTCGCACCACACCCATGAGGTAGGTAGCCGATATCAGCAAATTAGTGGATCACCAGTGACCACTCATCTTGGCATACCTTACTAATCGTAGGTCTTCTGGAGGCTTTTCTTTTTCCTGGTGAGAGAAAGGATACAATATCTGCGGATATATCCACAATTTCAATAGAACACCTCACCTCGCCCACCCAAGTTTGTCACTAGTCAAATGCTTTCTGC
Source organism: Chirona hameri (assembly GCA_036785665.1). Taxonomy (NCBI): domain Eukaryota; kingdom Metazoa; phylum Arthropoda; class Thecostraca; order Balanomorpha; family Balanidae; genus Chirona; species Chirona hameri. The sequence continues at coordinate 41,979 of JAXIVJ010008941.1, forward strand.
TCTGTATTGAGGGAAAAATACAAATGAAGTCTGATCACGTGATCATAAAAGCTTGTCAGCTGTTAGCGACCTTGAAGAAGGTTTCTCACACAAGTTTAAAACATTACATTTGATATTATATAAAATTCATAAATAACCCTTATTAACAGTACAAATTACTTCCTATGATCATTTTTTTTAGTAATAAATATCATCAAATTTAAGATTAACAAGTCAAATGAAACGAAAATTAAAACTTCATTGAGCCAAAGCTGGTAATCAGCTGACATATTTCCCACATGTGATGGCCAATTCAACGCCAAGTAAGTACGAGGGAAACGGGAAAAACATGTAATCAAGGCTGATTCAATTCGATTTGTATTATTTCCGCATTTAATTACCTGCCAAAAAGAAATCATTTACAGAAACTCAGAATTTCCTTGATTAATCGAAACAATTGTATATGTGATACCGCACATGACGGTGAAGCAGAATCGTGACTACTGAACTGACTGGTTGGTACAGTTGACTCATATTATTGCATTTATGTGGTCAAACTGTAAAAACGATTAGTTTGTTGTCGCTCGATATTAAAGGAAATAGTTCACCTTCAACATGGGGTTTTTAACTGAAACGGCAGTTTTGTAGCCCGTGTTGAGAAATCCCTGTCTGCAACTGTTTTTGTCTGAAAAGACTCCCCAGCCGAAGATATTTGACTTTTTGGCGAAGAAATGCGGCGCATATATGATATACCGTACCATCTGAAAGTGCCAGCACTGCACGGAGCATGCGCAGACCAATAACGCACACCATACACTTAATAATGTACGATATTTTGTCCTGAATTGGCGCGATGTAGGACCATTTTTGAAAAGAAAAAAAGAAACTGTATTACAAAATATAATAAAATCGTGTTCTGAAAAATGTTCCGAAGGTGAACTATTTCCTTTAAAGGAAATAGTTCACCTTCGGAACATTTTTCAGAACACGATTTTATTATATTTTGTAATACAGTTTTTTTTTAATGGTCCTACATCGCGCCAATTCAGGACAGAAGGTCGTAAATTATTAATTTTATGGTGTGCGTTATTGGTCTGCGCATGCTCCCTGGCAGTGCTGGCACTTTCAGATGGTACGGTACATCATATATGCGCCGCTTTCCTTCGTCAAAAAGTCAAATATCTTCGGCTGGAGAGTCTTTTCAGCCAAGAAAAGTTGCAGATAAGGATTTCTCAACACGGGCTACACAGCTGCTAGTTCAGTTAAAACCCCCATGTTGAAGGTGAACTATTTCCTTTAACCCGCGCACTGCAGGGGGTTGATTTCCGCCCCCTCCCCCCCCCCCCCCCTCAGGTTTTTCTCAGATAGCGAAAAAACGGCGGCGCGCAGCGCCGCCGGGTTTTGACACACCTGTTAGTACATCAATTGCGCACACTTTGAGAAAAAAAAAAATGAACTCGGGTCATCGGGACTCGGGCCCCATCATCAAAGACGTTTGCAGTTGTGCCAAAGCTGCAGAATTTCTCACCGATCAGTTTAAAACTTACAAGGTGTCATGAGGGCATAAGTACTTACAATTCGTTTATCTCGGAATTTTGATATCGGTGACCTAAGGTCAGGTCAATTTCGTGACCTCCCCATAATAAGTCAATGGGGAAATATTAAAATGCTTCCTATTTCAAGAATATGAATGTTATTAGTCCTGTAACTGGACCCGGTTAGCTGTAGGTCATGCATAGCCTGCAGCATCTCGTCCCTCCGTTACTTAATACCCATTACGTTAACACAATTCCTCTTTCGCAGCGGGCGCCTGCCACCCGGGTGTATTAAACTAGCAGCCCGTATACACTGAAAAAACTACACAGTTACCACCTATAGCCTTATTACCACCCCTGTACCACCGCAAGGACACTTCTACCATCCCACTACCACCGCATTGATGGTTGACTAGAGTAGTGCAGATGTGGTAGAGATTACTACTCTTCGACCAGAGGCGTCGCTACCAATTCTATAAAGTGGGGGGGGGGTCCACTGCCAGGAAACGCCATACCCAGAGGGGGCGCCACGGCCTAGAGGGGCGCAAACCCCAGGCATTTGCTGGATTGCATTCAGGAGCGAGGGGGGGCGTGAGTTGGGGGGGGGGGGGGGGGGGGGGCAAATCCAGTGGCGTATTCCCCCCCCCCCCCCCACCCCCCTCCAGAAAAAAAAAACTGTAGGTATGCACGTCCGACGACCGTTTTGGGGAGGGGGACAAATCATGGTTTCAGGACCTTTCGGGCGGCCGTGGCCCCTTGCCCCCTGGATCCGCTCCTGATTTCACTTGCTTAATTTTCCGGTTCCTCTTTCACATAAAAAGAAGTGAGGTGGTGAACCATGAATATATAGATATCGACGAATCAAGACGAAATATCGAATCTAAATGTCGACGTTACGCAGCGGGCAATTCAATTTTGTATTGGTTTTCAATCGAAAAAATACCGCTTTGACAACTACAAACATACACCCGCACAGCCATGCGCTTATGCAAGGACTGCACATTACACATCAAGGGCGGATCCAGCCGGCCGTTTTTTTTTTTCTCTCTCTTTTTTCTGTTTTTTTTTGGGGGGGGGGGGCAAACCGTTTTTAGCGGACATTACCTACCCCAATTTCGAATTTCTTCCCGGATTTGGCCACTTTATTTTGCAACCACACGATTGCTAATGATGTCTTTATTTGGATATTTGTGTGTGTTTTTCGCTTTTCGACCCTTTGGGATATCGAAAAAGGTCAGCTTACAGTTTGTATTGTTCCGACATTGCCTTACAATGAGCAAAACTGTCAAATGTCAGCTGTACCCAGGGGCGTCGCCGATAATTTTTGAGTGGAGAGGTTGGCTGAAATGACGAGAGAAAAAAATATACTCGACTTTTGTATTGGTGTAGAACAAAACAAATCTGTTTTTTTGGGGGGGGGGGCAAACCGTTTTCAGCGGACATTACCTACCCCAATTTCGAATTTCTTCCCGGATTTGGCCACTTTATTTTGCAACCACACGATTGCTATTGATTGCGATTGATTGCACGATTGCCTTTGCAGCATATTTAATGTGGATTTTCATGTTATAGTAGGTACTTATTATTTAGCGCCGCGAAGCGGCGCGAAACTTTACGGGTTGCCTGATAAAACCCAGAAACATAGGCGGTGGGCCTTGTAGAGAATAAGAAGCTAAACATGCTATTCACACAATTCACCGTTACAACGAACCGAAGACGATGGCGATGGCTGGTTATGACGATGGCCACCGATGTGACGCCGCGAAGCGGCGTGAAAATGTTAGTTTTAGGTCGTGGAAAATAAATTTTAATATTAGAACCAGACCGTAAGTGGAGCCAAGCCTCAGGTAACCCCTATTCCTGGTTGCACATATCGGTATGATGAATAATATTGAAATTAAGGTAGTTTTTCATATATATATATATATATATATATATATATATATATATATATATATATATATATATATATATATATATATATATATATATATATATATATATATATATAGATAGATAGATAGATAGATAGATAGATAGATAGATAGATAGATAGATAGATAGATAGATAGATAGATAGATAGATAGATAGATAGATAGATAGATAGATAGATAGATAGATAGATAGATAGATAGATAGATAGATAGATAGATAGATAGATAGATAGATAGATAGATAGATAGATAGATAGATAGATAGATAGATAGATAGATAGATATATATATATATATATATATATATATATATATATATATATATATATATATATATATATATATATATATATATATATATATATATATATATATGTATATATATCCTTCGGATAGTAAATCACGATGACCGGTGGCAGTCAGCGCTAAATAGTAAATATGATAATAATAACTGTATACATACACCGAATGTATGTACCGAACTGTAACAAACAACTATATATGTACCGAACTGTAACAAACAACTGGTAACAGTGCAAATGGTTTGAAAGCAGCAAGAGGCAGAGCGACTTTTCCGCGCATAAATGGTCCCTGCAGATCTGGAGGAGCCTGTGGCGAGATGGCTTGGGGAGATGGTCCTGGCCTGGTCTTCGGTCCAGCAAGTTGGGCAACGCTGGAGCAGCTTCCGGGTGCCGATGTCCACATCTTTGCGGTCGCGTCGCCTTTTTTCGGAACTGGGCAGACTAGCTAAAAACATATCCCACTTGAAAGTTAATATGTTATGAAGGGAGTGGGCCCTGGGGCTAGCAAGTAGGTACCGCCAAGGAGAGACCCTGCCAGACACTTAATTAATTAATTTCCCCATTTTCCAAATTTGTATAAGCAATTGTGTATTTTGTGCCATGCCGCGAAGCGGCGCGAAATTTTCAAGTTTTGCATTGTGGATAGCTGGATTCGGACTACTCCCAAGACAATTTTTACAGCTGTACGTCCGACCGTTGTTTTTGTTGTTGTTGTTTGGGGGGGGGGGGCAAATCATAGTTTCAGGACCTGGGAGGGGGGAGGCATGACCATTTTGCCCCCTCCCCCCCTAGATCCGCCCCTGTTGCACATTAACATTGGACATACCTATTCATGACTGCCTGTGAGGTCTGAACTCACAATCACGCGACGTAAAACAAAACATCGCGGTTTATGTCGGTCTTCTGCTATAGCAACTGCGCTGCCGTAAACAGATTTCACAATGAAGAAAGAAAATTAAGGGAAAGTTTATCAAGGAAGGAAAGGAAATATCAGTCAATGACTTGCAAACAGTAAATCGCACCGACATTCAAATGGTACCCATCGCTTAGGTGCATCATGACGGGCAGTGGCTTCGCCACTGTTTCAAAACTTGTACGGACACACCATGCGACATCGAATCTTTCGGGTGGAGGGGTGGGGGTGATCTTTTGCCTTTTGCAGAGGTATCAACATAGGTGTCGATTTATATACTTTTGGGATGGCCCTCGCCCCCCCCCCCCAATGTTGAGTTCGCCCCCCCCCCCCCCCAATGGTACCCTCCCCCCTCCCAATGGTACCCGCTCGCCCCCCCCCCCCATATGTTTTGGCCGCTGGCGGATCCAAGAGGGGGCAAAGCGGCCAAGCCTGCCATACCGCCTGAAATGGACAACAAATTGACACGTCTCCTATTTCAAAAGAAAGTCTACGCAGCTTTTACTAAGAAAAGTTTGTTTTAAATCACATCTTTATGTATAAAGATGCGAAATCCAGCGAATTTGTATCATATTTGCAATGTTTGGGGTTTAGGGTATTTGTCCGAAGAAATAGTTTGTTTTAATTGGTTTCTTTTAAATTATTTTTTTTAGGGGTCAAAAACCAAAGTTTTCACAAATCCGAGAATAAATTTTGTAGCCTTTGCCATTTGCTATTTTCTGACGTCTTGCTATTGCATTTTGCTCAAAATATAGACTTTGTATGATCTCTTAAAGTTTAGCTGATTTTTTCTTCGCCAAACTCGTGTGTAGTGACGTCACTAAATTCGTTATATCTCTATTTTTTTCTCTCTCGACAAAATTGCTTCATTTATGCACAGAAGACTTAAAATTGGTGTAGGACAAGGCACCCAAAGTTGATATCGCTATTGGTTTTTGAGCTATTGCAAAAATTCGTCAGGGAGATAAATTCCCCCCTTTCAATGGCAGGTTAACATTGCCGTTTTTCTAAGTAAGGGTTCCAAGTAAGGACTCGGGCCTTTTGGCGGATGCAGACCTGCCCAAAACGTTCGTTTGAGGGGCCGTCCGACAGCATTCCAAAACTCATGAGATTTCGTCTGTGTTTGCATTATGAATGTATTACAAATACTGTCCTTTGTACAAGTTGCCTATAATTTGTGTTTTAAATGTGTACATATTCAGCCGATTTTGGTGGTTTCGGTAAAGCCATTGCGTTGATAGGCTCCCCTTGGATCCGTCCCTGTTCGGCCACTGGCGGATCCGGGGGGGGGGGGTATCAGGGGCAAATCCCCCCCCCCCCACACACACACACACACCACAGGAATCTGGGAGGGCATTCAATACAAGTATGATCCCCCCCCCCCCCCCCCCCCCCCGCGCGTTCCCAATGTATCGTGAAATCGTAAGAATTGTCTTTGCAGCAGTCAAAATCCAGGTATCCACAGTCAAAAACCGGAAAATTTCGCGCTGCTTCGCGGAATAACACAACTTTCGCAATTGCTTATACACATTTGGAAAATGGGGAAAATGAATTGCATTAAGTGTCTGGCAGAGGCTCTCCTTGGCGGTAATTGCTGGCACTGGCGGATCCAGGGGAGGAGGGCATCAGGGGCAAATCCCCCTCCCCACAGGAATCTGGGAGGGGCATTCAATACAAGTATAGCCCCCGCGCGTTCCCTGCACTGAAAGTGAAAAACAATGATCTTAGGAGAACACTTCATGTAAACGGAAGTTTTTTTTCGGATTTTTGTTCTTCTTCTCCGAGTGATTGAATTTGAAGTTTGTATGTATCCCTTGCTATCAATGATAAACAAAACAGCGCACCTGATGCAATGCAAGCAGCCCCAGTGACACTTAACCCGCGTCCCGCTGGGGGGGGGGGGGCAGAATCTGCCCCTCCCGAATGTTCTCAATAACTTGAAAACTATGATAGATATTAATGTCAAACTTTCAGTTATACATTATGCTGCATCAATTCTGTCTTCTCACCAAATTACAATGAAATTGATGTAGTATTTTGGGAGATAATGACGTTGACGTCATGTCATGCCATTTTTGGTGGACAAATGATAAATGTTTTAACAATCGTAGAAAATAGAGTTTTGAAGCAAATTGCAAAACAAAACGTTAAAATAAAGGAAATGACATTATCTTCCAAATGGCTATCTCGAATTTGCAGAAAATTTGTGTGTTTGACCCCCCAAAATAAAAACCAACTTTTTTCCGGAAAAAAAAATCCACAAAATATTTTTTTGGAATTTTAAAAGTGAATTTCTTAAGCTCGAATACCAAAATAAGGTGACCGACCCAAATCCGCAGATAAAAAAATGGGGGTACCCTTTAGCCACAAAAAGATGCCCCCACGAAGAGAGGCTGGATCCGCCAGTGTGTTAGCCCCCCCCCCCCCAACCGTTTTGAAAAATCGACACCGCTGGGTGTCAATACTCAGTACAATGTTTGAAGGAAACCAGTCACTTTCATAATGGGACTTTTAGCGCTGAGATAGCAGTTTTAAAGGCCATGTCGATAAATCACTTAGGTACTGCATACTCTGGTTGTAAGGACTCTCCTGCTGAATATATTAGATGTTCTGTCCTGTCATTCAGTGTTGGTTCAAAAACGTAGCGCTGTGTCGAGAAGCTTCATATGCAAACATGTGATAAAAGCAGCGTTACTGGACCAGCGAGCGAACCCTTCGCCCCTGAAAGTATTAGTATAGTGCAAGCAATGATGGTATAATTATTACATTTGTAAGTTCCTAGCTTTTTACAGCTCACTTCTATTCTTGTTTCGAAACACACAAAATGTAGTGGACCAAGCACCATATCCTCCTGCGACCAAAGCGATAACTGGAACTCTCACCCTGTTTCGAAGGATATGGGGGCCGGGATTTCTTCTTCTTCTTCAGAAGCCCGCCGAGGGATTTGAACCCCGGTCCCCGGCGCAGAAAGCAAATGTCTTACCACTGTGCCAGATTGCTCCCACGAAGCACACATCATAACAACATGCGCCATTTTCGATTTTTGCGCCACTTTCGCGTTCTATACTGAAAATCCGTGTCTATGTTATCGAAATATATTGCTTGCGATTTTTTTTGGGGGGGAGGGGGTGGATCTGGATAATTTAGACACATATTTTTAGCAACAAAATAGCCTAAAAGTGGGCGGCCATGGCCTCCCGGCCCCTTGTTCCTACGATTATGACATTTTATTTCAGGCTAATATTGAGGTCACCAGAGGTCATCCAAGGTCAAAGTTTCCAAGTTTAGGACTTCGCTCCAGAAACACACACATATCTCGGAACTATGATAGCTTCGAACAAACGAAGAAACACAATCGAAAGCTCTTGAAAAAAAATGTTATCGCTTAGGTGTCCTTAAATTGTATATAAGGTCAATAGTCTAGGCTCCAGAGGTAACCAAAGGGTCATGTTGGCATTTTCTTGCCAAAAGTTGTTTCGTGCATAACGTTTTACCCAATACAGATAGGGCAATAGTTTTAACGCCATCGTGTTTGCCTCGTCAACACAATCTGAACTATACGTATGGTGACCGGACGGGTCAAGTTCAAAATATGACCTCAGGTGAGGGCCCAAGCCATTTGGTGACCCAGGTTGGTCATGTTGAATATGGGGAGGACGCATCTCGACGTGATAAACACTGGTATCAATCACACGTCTCTAGCTAGCACTTCTCTAGCTCTCCCGTTTGTTCCTTGCATTTCCTAAAATTTCAGAAGGCACATCCAAACTCCCCAGCACGGTGCGGGTTAGGCATCATACACTGTGCTTGGAAGTTGGATCCATGTAACATACAACGCGCGTGCATCAGCGTTGTCAACGCCGGGCGGAAGCAAAATACAGTTCAGTAAAATTACAGTCTGACCATTTATGTTATTGAACTAGTGACTAACACGAGAGTATTTTGTTTTGCTCCCTCGCGTATTTCGCAATATATCGTAAATTACCGCCAATATCGTCCCCCAAACTTTCAGTACCCGCTTTTACATCAAGCACCGCTCACTAAACGGCTAAACGTTTTAGCAATGACAAGGGCAAAATGTCAATGCCTCTTGCCATTTTCGCACATAAGTCCAGACGAAAAACGTTAACATTTCATTCCAACTGGCCATTTGTGGCGTTCAAGTTGGGGAGGGGACAATCAGATGCTTTTTTCTATTGAGCAATAAGTTCCATGAATAGAGGTAATTCGTCACGATTCGTCACAAATAGTCCATCTGAAGATAATGAGAAAATAAAAATTTCAGGTATCGATATCTCTAATTCTGCACCTTGAAATGGTTCCGCAAACTTGTACGGACAGTCCGTACAAGTTTTTAAAGGTTCGCCAACTTGTACGGACACTGTCCGTACTGTCCGTAGTGGTGGCGACGCCCATGATGACGGGTACAGTGGTGAATTATAATCAAAGGGATCGGCCCAGGCGCACACCAGAAACACATTTCGGGAGGGGGAGGATACGGCTGTTGGGGTCGTCATCTCCAGTCCAAAGGGGCCTCATTTTTCGATCCAAAGGGGTGCCGCCGGCACTCACGAATCGAGAGGCGACACCTGCACTCGCAGCCCCCCCCCCCCCCCCCCCCCCCCCCCTGCGAGGCATGCATGGGCGCCGACTGCACAGTCACGACTCACAACGCATTATGCCGCCCTCGGAAGGTATCTCGTCGCCCTCGGAAGTATGGGTGGATCTTTTCAGATACTAGTTAGTGGGGCAAACTATCACATTGCCTGGTTGTTTTGCATGTTGGAAGTGAAAAATTGTAATTTTAACGTCAGGACCGTTCAAATCTGACAAAAAATGGTGGGGCAAAGCGAGAAGTTGTTGGGGCCCCACCATTTGAATAGGAAACTCCACCCGCCCTCGCAAGACATCTTGCCGCCCTCGAAAGGCATCATGCCGTCCATGGAAGGCATCATGCCGTCCTCGGAAGGCATCTTTCCGCCCTCACAGCGCATTATGCCACCCTCGGAAAGCATCATGATTCATGGCGCCCTCGGAAGACATCTTGCCGCCTTCGGTAGGCATTTTGCCACCTTCGGAGCGCATTATACCGCCCTCGGAAGGCCTCGGAAGACATCTTGCCACCCTCGGAAGGCATCATGCCGCCCTTAGAAGACATCTTGCAACCCTTGTAAGGCATGTTCACGCCCTTAGAGCGCATTATGCCGCCCATGTAAGGCATCATGCCGCCCTCGGAATAAATCTTGCCGTCCTTGGAAAGCATCTTGTCGCCCTCAGAGTGCATTATGCCGCCCACATAAGACGTCTTGTCGCCCTCGGAAGGCCTCGGAAGACGTCTTCCCGCCCTCGGCAGGCATCATGCCGCCCTCGGGAAGACATCTTGCCGCTCTCGGAAAGCATTTTGCCGCCCTCAGAGCGCATTATGCCGCCCTCAGAAGACGTCTTGCCGCCCTCGAAAGGTATTCTGCCGTCCTCAGAGTGCATTATGCCGCCCTTTGAAGGTGCCATGTCGCCCTCGGAAGACATCTTACCGCCCTCAGAAAGAATTTTGCCGCACTCAGAGCGCATTATACCGCCCTTGGAAGGCATCATGCCGCCCTCGGAAGGCATTTTGCCGCCATCAGACGACGTATGCCGCCCTCTGAAGACATTCTTCCGCCCTTAGAGCGTATTATGCCGCCCTTAGAAAGCACCATGTTGCCATCGGAACTGACACCTTGCCGCCCTCGGAAGCATCTTGTCGCCATCGCAACTGTAATAAAGGGGCGCCACATTTTGGAAGAGGGGCGTCCATAAGCTTGGGCCAGTGGCGTGCGCATAAATTCACAAAGGACCAGGTCATTGCCATGAGGGGCGCCACCAATATTGGCGAACATTTTGCAGGGGAGGGGGGCGCCTCTCCTTCATCACGTGCTAGTCGTACTTTTAACATTTTGTGGGGCGCCATCATTAGCCAGAGGCGCATTACTAGCCGGAGGGGCGCCGTCACTGGCCGGGGGGGGGGGCTGTCACTATCCGGAGGGGCGCCGTCACTCGCTGGAGGGGCGTGATCACTGGCCGGAGGGTCGCCGTCACTGGCCGGAGGGGCGCCTCACTGGCCGGAGGGGCGCCGTCACTAGCAGGAGGGGCGCCGTCACTGGCCGGAGGGGCGCCGTCACTAGCCGGAGGGGCGCCGTCACCCGCCGGAGGGCCGCCGTCACTGGCCGTAGGGGCGCCTTCACTGGCTGGAGGGGGCGCCGTCACTGGTCGGAGGGGCGCCGTCACTGGCCGGAGGAGCGCTGTCACGGGCCGAAGAGGGGCGCCTAACTTGCCGGGGGCGCCGTCACTGGCCGATAAAGCGTCCTCACTGGCCGGAGTGGCGCCGTCACTGGCCGGAGGGGCGCCGTCACTGATTGCCAGCTTTGCATGGGCGTCTCGGGTCCAAAGGACCAGGTCATGCCCTGAATGACCGTATACTCGGTACGCCACTGGCTTGGGCCCTCACTAACATAGGGGCGCACACATACTGACGGGGCATTTTTGGTGGCTTTTTGAGTTTTTCCTTGGTTTGATTTTTGTGAGTTTGTTTTAAAGGGGATCCTCTGGCGCCCTCTCAAAACCCAGAACAGACCCACTTTTTGAGGGGGCG
>JAXIVJ010008942.1:7500-53267 GCA_036785665.1 Chirona hameri
TGATGCGCTGCCTGTAGCCGGTGGGCCGGCAGGCGCCTGGTAGGTCGGCCGGCCCGCCGGGCGGTGTGCCCTGACCCCAGCGGCGACCTTTCCGCCGCGGACAGTGACCGCGCCGGAGACTATACTGACTGGGCTGGGTCGGAGACGGACGAGGTGGTCACCACAGAGCGTGCGGGGTGGCCGACAGCGGAAGCAGGACACACCATGACGCGCTCGGTATGACTACGATTCAACCGCAACAGGTTAGTGTTATACTCGACATAGGCAACTGCAGCCACGCTACGCCAAATTACCGGCTGGCATGCCCGTGTAGTGAGCGCCACCAGGCAGTCGACATTTGTTTACTATCTGCGGGTTATCGGTGGTGCAACGGTTGTGGATAATGTTGAAATAATATATACACAAAAAAACACTGCTTAAGATTATGTTCGCAACAAAATGTGTCACACCTCATTGAAATTGAAAGCAACAGCGACAAACGAACCAGTATGGCAGAACCTATCTTTGGCAATCCAGACTAGCCAGCATGTCCAGTTACCAGCTCAAACAAATAAGGTCAACAGTCGTTCGGATTGCCTTCCAAACCCAACAGCTAATCCTCGTCGACGCTTTGAGTGTCCTAGTTATATAGTTGTTACGTTTGGTCCCGAAGGAGACCGGTTTGACACTTCGCCACTGACGATCGCCTCCACTGGGGCGACACTATTGATCATGACGTCAACCTCTAGTGTTACATTTTGCCGGCAGATGGGTCTGTCAGCGGCCACCAGTAGCTGTATCGCCGCTACCGGAACGACAGGTCGGATGAGTGCGAGCGTTTCCGGCGGCGGGTGATCAGGAATGCTGTGATGAGGCTGATGATGATAATGATGATGAGCGCCAGGAGAACCCACATCACCACCTGGTAAGGTCGGGACTCGGACACTGGAATCACATCACACATCACCCCGGTCAGCACCCATCACCCCGATCAGTCAGCCGACAGCCGGCACGTAGCAATCAACAGGAAAACAACACAGCTCTCTTACTCTCTTAGTAACATGGCATACAATATATATATATATATATATATATATATATATATATATATATATATATATATATATATATATATATATATATATATATCCAGCTTCTGCGCGATGACGTGACGAGCCCAGCTTGTGATCAGGCCGTATCTACGATCGGTGATGCATTATGCATGTAATCCGCGTTCCTGTAATTCGAAAATAGTCGATCTGAACAATGCACGCATGACTTAACACTTGTCTACGCGGATGCCTCAGATAGTAAAAATATCCACTTGTGTGTGTGGATGAGACAGTAGGTACACGGCGGCAATGAACACAATGAACAGATCTCTCAGCGAAATGACCGCATCTGGCACAGCTTCGGATTCATGAACTGCGTGGAGCAGGTGGCCGGCGCCAGCTGCTTAAAAACAGCTTCAGCCGTCCGCCATCTCAGTTTATCGATTATCGATTTTAGCCGATCAACCACAATGTCTGTAACGGGCCGACATCAAAACTAGGTAGGTAGTTTCCGTTGTCATTTCTTGAAACGTATTTTACATGGTTTGGTTTCATTTTCTCAGTTACCATTTAAATATCCTAAGATTTTAACTGATAACAATAAACCGTAACATTATCATTTCGCATCCAAGAGATTCAGGCATTTTGACATCACCGTCCCATCAACCGATCAGTAGTTTGTCTTCATGGCGGACTGGGACGGCAAAACTCTCGCAGTAATGTGTTTTTTTCCATCAGATAAATTGCATGTGTTTGAATGACAAGGAAATAATAAGAATAAGTGGAATCGTCCATGGCGAATGAGGAAAATAGCAAAGGTAACCGACACAGAATCCAACAAAATATCCAAACACTTCTGGCGGCGCCCAGCGCGAGAACAATACATTTAAATTGATAGCTTTTCGTATTATTTATCAAATGCAACATTTTGAAGGAATATTTTGCGCTAAGCGGTCACATAAAATTTAACTATTTCGGGCGGCAGACCGCTTGGGCCCCTAATTTTTGGCGATAAGTTTTGAAGGCACCAACCGGTCTCGATATGGGCGTTTCAGACCCTGCGGCAATTTGTATTATTAAGGTTGGCTAATGTCAAACGCAAATGTAGGGCACTTTCCATTCACTCGTAATGTTAAAACTCGCACAGGGAACTTTATCTGTGGGTAGAGGCTATCGTGAAAGGGCGAAGTTATGCTCTGACGTCAGAGCTTAGCTCCGTCCTGGCTGGCCTTTGAACGGGCGCTGTCCGACCCGTGACCGGTCGATTGCGTCTGGTGGGCGGAGTCGAGGGCGGAACTACAGAGCGACCGGCCGTTAGCCTTTACCCAGCTCGAAATATCTCTAACATGACGGGTGAATGAGAAGTGCCCTAATTTTCGATTGTAATTAACCAACCTTAATAATACACATTGCCGCAGGGTCTGAAACGTCAATTGCGAGAAATTCGTGTTCCTGCCAGTTGTAGTCTTCAAAAGTTATCGCCGAAAATTAGGGTCCCAAGTGATTTTCCGTTCAAAGTAACTATAAAACTCTCAACTGCAGCGTGCTACCTTCTTGACTATAATGATGTATCTGACCACGAATGGCTTCTTCCCCGCCATGTGCTAAAGCGCCATCCGTTTCAGCTGACTAATGTGATGTTCTCCACATTGCCCGGGCAGGTTCGAAACGGCCTAAGCTGTTTTAAAACTGCCTAGGCAGCTTTAAAACTGCCTGACGCTCTCGTAAATGTCATTGCCTAGGCAGTTTCAAAACTGCCTGGCGCTCTCGTAAATGTCATTGCCGAGGCAGCTTTAAAACTGCCTGGCGCTCTCGTAAATGTCATTGCCTAGGCAGTTTCAAAACTGCCTGGCGCTCTCGTAAATGTCATTGCCGAGGCAGCTTTAAAACTGCCTGGCGCTCTCGTAAATGTCATTGCCTAGGCAGCTTTAAAACTGCCTGGCGCTCTGGTAAATGTCATTGCCTAGGCAGCTTTAAAACTGCCTGGCGCTCTCGTAAATGTCATTGCCTAGGCAGTTTCAAAACTGCCTGGCGCTCTCGTAAATGTCATTGCCTAGGCAGTTTCAAAACTGCCAGGCGCTCTCGTAAATGTCATTGCCGAGACAGCTTTAAAACTGCCTGGCGCTCTCGTAAATGTCATTGCCTAGGCAGCTTTAAAACTGCCTGGCGCTCTGGTAAATGTTATTGCCTAGGCAGTTTCAAAACTGCCTGGCGCTCTCGTAAATGTCATTGCCGAGGCAGCTTTAAAACTGCCTGGCGCTCTGGTAAATGTCATTGCCTAGGCAGTTTCAAAACTGCCTGGCGCTCTCGTAAATGTCATTGCCGAGGCAGCTTTAAAACTGCCTGGCACTCTGGTAAATGTCATTGCCTAGGCAGTTTCAAAACTGCAGGCAGTTTCGCAACTGCCCGGGATTTCGGGTATTTTGCAAACTGCTTGGATATTTAGGCAGTTTCGAAACTGCCTGAGTTTGTATAATGATTATTGCATGTAACATATATGTTACAGGCATTGTGAAGAATCATTCATTCTGTAGAATGCCTAGGCACCAGGGCCTCCCGTAAGTAAGGAACTGGGTGGGCAAATGCCCACCCAGTGCAACAAAATGCACACCCAGTGGCCAGAATTTGTCCACCCAGTTGTAAATTATGAAATTACGGGCATCCGTAATCTCCCGTCCCTTCTCGGTGACCAAAATGCAACAAAAGAACCATTCAGGCATCGGTATTCAATTTTTCCTGTTTGGAAGCATTTGGGTGCGAACCAAGAAAGAGTCCATCACAGAGAAAACCTATAACGGATTTGAGTCATTATTCTAGTCATTCATTATGATCTGGGTAGCTGTTACCCAGATATACACAGCACAGTCGCTGCTATACTAACTGCTGCACTGGACATCCCTCATTACTGTGTGATGTGGGGTTTTTCTGAGTTCAGATATAATATAATAAATATGGTTCATAGTGTTCCAGTCATTTTGTATTTGTATTCACGATCTCAGCGCCTTTCCATGCAAGACGGTTTATTCCAGCAGTCAGGTTAAGATGGATGCAAAGTTAAAAACCACACATCCACGCAAAAAGTAGACAGTGAAAACTTAAAGGTCAGGACAAAAACACTGCGCCTGCCTACATGCTTGTAAACTGTTTCAGCACGGAATCATTGCTGGGGCGATACTGGCGAGAGTTCCGCGTTTCCGTGCTGTGCAGTCGCTAGATCCTGTTTCTGACGCAGCTGATGCTTATGGCGGCCGTACACTGCGTCATTCGGCGCGCGATATCGCGGAGAAAAGCTGGTCCGGACGAACTTTTTCTGTGCTCACCACCGCGGAACCGCGGAATGTCGCAGTGATATCGCGCGCCGAATGGCCCAGTGTGCGGCCGCCTTTAGTGTTCGGGCCATGGGAACTCCGGTCAGCAGCAGAGCAAATGATACAGACGAAGAACTGAGCAGAGAGGCGCCTGGCAAGGATGCCCTCACAACTCCATTATAACCAGAGAGAAGCCTCTCAAATCCCAGAAGTAAACCGAGAAGCCTTAGCAAATTGGTAACAGCAGAGAAAATACCCAGTTATTGAAATATGGCAACGGGCGTCGTTAATAACGGCAAGTAATCAGTTTGGTTTGGTTAGGATAAGACCGCTTTGGCCCATTTGGACCATTGCACAGCCATGGGATGAAGGAGCAGGGTAAAGTGGGTAAAAATGGAACGCCGACTGGGAAACTGCCCATGGACAGGCCCTTCTCCGCAGCGCGAAGTTGCGAGGAGAGAGCCCACGCCATGCAGACGGCGACCAACAGACCCGGGTTAACGTGGGCGTGGCAGAGGATGGAGGACGGCAGTCGGCGACGGCAGACGGCGACCACCAGACCCGGGTTAACGTGGGCGTGGCAGAGGATGGAGGACGGCAGTCGGGAGCATTAAAAGGGATCTGAGGTAATCAGTTGTGGAATTTGTTTTATTTTCGCCCCTCGAAGCGGAGCGAACAATTAGTATGCCTAGATTGAATTCATAATTAACCAGGAAAACGCCTTTTTGGGCGATGACCGAGCGAGCGCGCTATGGTAAAGCTAAAACAGGTTTGAAATATGAAACGGTAAGGGAGCACACGTGGTAGTAAGTAATTTTAGTCCTCCAAAAAAATTGCCAGGCCAACATAAAAATTAAGTTGTATTAAAGTGTTCATGATCTCCTTTCTCAAATCCGCCAAAAGGGAGTACGTCCTGAGCGCTGCATGCTTCAGCGTATAAATTATTGCTTATAATAATACCGCCAGTTTTGATCAATAATCATTTTTATAGAGTTTAGTGCTTGTGCGAGGAACATATTTGATATAATTAATAAACTAAAAAACATGACCTTTTCCTCGAAAATGTGAAAATCCAATGTTATCCAAATGTTATTATTATGTTGTAATATTTCGGCCACAGCTCACCACCGCGGAACTCACCTCACCTCAATGTTTTACTGTTTGATAAAGGCCTGTGGCCGAAATATTACAACATAATAATAACATTTGGATAACATTGGATTTTCACATTTTCGAGGAAAAGGTCATGTTTTTTAGTTTATTAATTAAATAATATTTTTTGTTAGTTTTTTTGTTCATTTTGACGTTTGCGTGTGCCAACTGCCACGCACTGTGGTACGACCTCTATCAGAACGCACTATATCAAACACAAAATTGATTTTATGGACCTATCGAATGGTGAAAACCCAATCTCAATCGGAGCAGTGGTTGCAAAGTTATTAGCTTCTGGAAAGCGTCTGTATGGCCGGGTCGGGCCGGGTCAAATGTAAATTTGTCTTGTAAGTTGACGAGAAACCTTACGGAAACCTTACAGGCGCTTCGCGCCCGCTCGGTATTTAGTTTGATTCACAAATTTGATATACAATGGACATTGACTGCATTTTTAACAGAGCAAAACAATGCTTACGAACATCATAGCTCCATTATACCTTAGACACCATAGTACGACCGGCATACAGGTACGACCGGCACTTGCGGAACTTTATATACTTTTGGGGTTGTAGCTACAACTGCATCCTCAAAAACTACAACCCCAATCATGAATATTACAACCCCAACATGGCCAGTGAATGCCTACCCAAGTAAATAAATACTGTAAACGGTACGCAAAACTTAAGAATTTTTCACCAAAGGATTTTTCAATAACCATCATAACAAAACAATTAATAAATATATGAACACAGAAAAGGACAAACTTTAAAATGTTAGTAAAGTTTGTCATTAAATAACATTTAAAATCCAACAATAGGTAATACAACATGTTATCCCAAAATTACTGAGAAAGACTATGTAGGTACCCCAGGGGTGTAGGGTCATATTCAATTGGGTCATAAACACTAGAACAACACTGCTTACTGACAAACGGGCAACATTTTTGTCAATTTCAGACACCCACAAAATGGCAATCTATAGGTGTTAACATAAAAACATGAGCAAAACAAGATTGAGTGTAGCATATTTTACATTGGGCTTAGTTCTGGATAGGTCACACATTAACATTAGAATGTACCCTTACGCAGTTGGCAAAAGTTATATTACATTTTGAGCTAAAATGTTTGTGAAATTGACACTTAATGAAGAACTTGAACAATATTATAAATATTTTGGTGTGTGAAAGACGTGACGGCATACCAATCATCCTGAGCTGGAAAAAGACCACAAATAATCATAGACCCAAATCAAATGAGTTTAAATTTAGGATTACCACAACCTTCAATTTTTTAGCCAGACAAACATTATTTTCACAAGATATACCTGGTCATGGTGTTGAAAAGTAGAGGGCCACATCAGTGAAAGTCATTTTAAAAGAGAATAGCCTAATCCAACATCAATCAAACAAAAACGCATGTGAAAACAGCATAAATATTGAAAGCAATATACAAGGGCAAAATAAATGTACATATTTGACATAGCTGCGTCATATTTGTCTCTTTTATTAAGCTACGTCAAATTAGCAGTAGATTAATATTGTCCAGTAGTATCAATCTATAATTTTGAGGCACGTAGCCTCAAAATGTCCTGAAACTTGGCAGATACGTCCTACTTGCCACACTGAACACGAAAAACGTAAAATTAGTCTGGAATGCGGGATACTTTCAGAGTTATACCGTTTTAGAGATCTACAGTTTTGAGTCCCGTCGCCTCAGAATCGCCTGAAACTTGGCAGGTAGGCCCAACTTGCCACGCTGAACACGAAAAACGTAAGATTAGTCTGGAACACGGACTACTTTCAGAGTTATACATTTTTTAAGTTTTGAATGTCTGTCTTCCTTTATTTGAAACGACTGCGCAAGAATTGGAGGCTTTCCGCGTCAAGTTAGCCAGATATTCAACTGACAGACATTCAAAACTTAAAACGTTATAACTTTAAAAGTCCGTATTCCAGGATAATTTTACGTTTTTCGTGTTGAGCGTGGCAAGGAGAACCTACCTGTCAAGTTGCAGGCAATTCTGAGACGACAGGCCTCAAAATTATAGATTGGGCAATATCAATCAGCTGCTAATTTTGAATTAGTCTGTTATTATTCCTAAAAGGCAGGGTATTAACCCTCGCCCTACGGGGGGTGGGGCCTGACACCCCCCCCCCCCTGAGATTTATCTTTAATAACTTTTTACACATGCAATGCATCTTGCTGAAATTTTTGGTAGTTGAGTTTACAACAATTATACGTAGGCTGTAAAACTTTAATTGAAATTGATTGAGCAGTTTGGGAGATAATCATGTTTTGATGACGTCATGTTGGTACAAAAATTGAGAAATATTCGCAAAATCGTAGAAAACAGAGTTTTGAAACAAATTGCAAACGCAATTCACCAAAGATACAAAATGACATTCTCTTTAAAATGGCGATCTCGGATTTAACAAATTTGGGGTTTTTGACCCCTAATTTTATTCTCTTAAATCCCCCAAAATAAAATTTTCAAAGATATTAGAAAAACCGGAATATATGTGAGAGTACTGAGTATGAAAAATACCCATACCAAATTTCAAAGCAATATCTTCATTTTTGACTAAGTGATGGCTCTCTAAGTGTAAGAAACTGATGACGTCATTTTTTTAAATAACGTTTTTTAACTTTTTTGACAAGATACGAACAAATAATTACTTTTTTTTTTGTATTTCTGAGCCAAAACTGGTCTAGGAAAATGCCTTTTTATTTACATTTATCAATGTCTAATTTTGATGTTTTCTGCAGAGCAAAATCTCTGTTCTGGACGTGGTAAATCCGAGGTCATTCACTTGACCTGAAGGTCACCCGTTGACCTGAAACCTAAAAATCGATACTGTTAGATTCCTCTCATGACAGGCAACATGCTCGTTCTTACCGTATTGCTCTAAGTTGCTTGGTTTGGAAGTTAACAGGGAGCCCTGTCAGCCCCCCCCCCCCCCGTAGGGTGAAGGTCAAAAAGATCCCGTAGGGCGAGGGTTAATCAATCACCGAAATGACCACTTTCTCATTGACTTCCATGTTAAAGCATCACCATTTATTTATCAAGCTTTTATCCTAACCTTACCTAACCTCACCTCACCTCACCTCACCTCACCTCACCTCACCTCACCTCACCTCACCTCACCTCACCTCACCTCACCTCACCTCACCTCACCTCACCTAACCCTTGTAGCCAGTTTACATATTTTTAAAAGAAGTCCATCGGCCGAAGCCCATAATCCTCAATATTTTGTGACGTTTCGGTGATTTTAAGTCATTTACGGTGATAAAGTTAGTCATTTCGGTGATGGGATTAATTTATTGCCTTACTAAAATAATGCTGTTTGGTTCTCGCCTAATTTGTTTGCCTTGTGCATGGGTGGAGAATCCTATAGGGCAGCCCCGGCTGCGGCCGGGGCAACTTCAAAGTTGCCCCAGCGGGGCCGGGGCAGCCACTTTTGAGAGACCTTTTTTGCAAGACCTTAGTTATTATTTAAAAAGAATACATAAACGCAAATACAATCCCAGCATAAAAATGCATGCTTGGTACGACTATCTGTGAAAAATATGGGTAAAGTTTCGCTTTCGGTGCGCTTTTGAAATGGGCGGGGGCTGAGCCTTGCCAATTTTGTCTTAGTGAACACCTCGGGCAGGTCAGAAAACTTATATTTTCGGGGAGGCACAGTTGGGGTCGTTATCTCCGGTCTAAAGGAGGCATATTGTCCGATCTAAAGGGGTGCCGCCGGCACTCACGACTCAAGGGGCGCCACCTACACTCGAGAGTGGCACCTTCGGTGTCCAGACGCCCAGGAGAGGCGCCCTCAATCGTGATTCCCCCCGCATGTCCATGAAAATAGCGACGGATTTGGATTCGAATTCAGCGTCGAGTAGCGATTCGCTTCAAAATGTGGTGACAGGTCAATTGGGGCACGCTGATCACGAACATGGCATTCATTTTGACATTCACGGTAATCTTAACCGAAGTTATTGTCCGATCGCCAAAATAATGGTCTCATTCGATTCCTCGGGTCAGTATATATCCGTAGCCTTCGCAACCTCACTCGTAGCAAATCACATTGGCCCTCAATTTCAAAATGAATGGCGATTGTATTATAACTTCGGGTCGTTTTGAGTCCTTTGACCTTGAAATTGAGGGTCAAGGTCATTTTCCACGTGTGAGGTTGCAAAGGTTACGGCAGATACTGACCCGAGGAATCGAATGAGACCATTATTTTGTCAATTAGACTGATGTTGTCTAATTGATCTGGTCGATATTAACCCGAGGCATCGAATGAGACCATTATTTTGGCGATCGGACAATAACTTCGGGTTATTAATATATTATAGGGTTATTATATATAACTTCGGTACGTCAGTCCTTTGACCTTGAAAATGAGGGTCAAGGTCATTTGCCTCCAGTGAGGTTTCGAAAGCTGCGCCTAGATATTGACCCGAGCAATATAATTATACCATTATTTTGTTTTGCGATCGGACAATAACTTCGGGTCGTTTTGAGCCACCCCGTCCTTTGACCTTGAAGATGATTTTGAAGATGACCTTGAATGTCAAAATGAATGTCATTTGCGCGATCAGCGCGCCCTAATTGAACTGTTCCCACATTTTGAAGCAAATATCTACTCGACGCTGAATTCGAATCCGATTCCGTCACTAACTTCACGGACATCCCCGCCACGTGCCCCCTAGGGTCCCTTGGTTGCGCCCCTGTCCTCGGCCGGGGCAACTTTGAAAACAATTATCCACCCATGGCCTTGTGAGTTGTGGAAAATATCAAATATGTTATATGTATTTTTATATCTCACTGTAATATATAAAAGGACGGACCTGGACCATTGGCATCACCAGGAGGAGGTGCCTTTCTTGCAAGAAATGGCTAGTTGCTGAGTCACACCATTTATGTACAACCTTAATAATAGCTACCATGAGGTAGTCTTTGCCTACTTTGACCCAACCATGCTACTTTCAATTTGTTAAGATTGCACACCTCGCTGTTGCTAAAATACGTCAGTAATGAGGTAATACAACCTATGTTCATTCTAAAGGTGTTAAACTTCAACTTTGCACATACTTCGTTTGTATCATTAGTCGCTTTTACTACCCCTCCCCTCCCCCCGTCGCCGACTCAATTACAACCCCAACGAAAAACAAAAAGTTCCGCCTCTGACGACCGGTTTAGCTCCCTTTATTACGAGCGAGCGCGAAGCGCTCGCTCGTCTTTCCGTGGTGTATGGAAACAAAATCTGATTATGAGCGGCCCGGCCCGACCCGACCCGACCCCTGGCGACGCTTTTGAGAAGCTCATATATCTGCAACCGCACGTCCGATTGACAAGCGGACTTCTTTCCTGAGCAGCCCCATCCAACCTACCCTGTTTGAGACTAGTGCCGACTCATGTGGGTGACTACCACTGCGCGTAGCGCGTGCCGCGTGACGGGTGCTGAAAAGTATTTTCTCGCAAAAACTCTGCAACGGCTGAACCGATTGTGTTCAAATTTGGTGTGTGGGTAGGTACCCCTCAGTCGCCACTTTCACTCAACTCATGGGTGGGGTGACTCTGCAGGTGCGCACATGCACACCCCCATTCTATATATCAGGAACGGCTACGCCGATTGTGTTCAAATTTGGTGTGTAGTTAGGGACCTATCATCCGCCAGTTTCCCACAAGTCGGGGATGGGTGCCTCTGCACGCGCGCACGTGCACATACCTATTTTGTATCTCAGATACGACTGAGCCGATTGTGTTCCAATTTGGTGCGTGGTTAGGGACCTCTCAGCCGCCGCCTTTCCACAAGTCGGGGGTGGGGTGGCTTTACACGTGCGCACGTGCACACCCCTATTCTATATCCCTGGAACGGCTGAGCCCATTGTGTTCAAATTTGGTGTGTGGTTAGGGACCTCTCAGCCCCCACCTTCCCACAAGTCAAAGGTGGGTGCCTCTGCACGTGCGCACGTGCGCACCTTTTTTGTATCTCAGAAACTACTCGCCCTATCGAGTTGAAATTCCCCATGCATTTCCTTCGCGCTAGCTCGTTCATCGCGAACTACGTCGCCTTACTGGTGCTATAGGTTTTAATTTGATACATGATTACTATTTGATAACACTAAATGTTCCAAGCAGCTTGGAGCGCTGTCAATCTTCGCCGGTTGCAAGGTGTGCAAGCAGGATTTTGCTAATGTAGGGTCTATAATAAAAATATGCACATAACTGTCCTGAAACGTCACAAGTATTAATATTGAGAAGAAATTGACAGCCACATAACAATTGCGCCGCCAAGAGGAGCGACATTTGAGGTTTGGGAAGGCTGGAGTACTATTTTGCTATTTGAATCAAACCGTAGGGGTATCACGAAGAAATAAGACTGGAGAAAAGGGAAGACTAAAAAACATGTTGCCCCCTCCCCTTTAGGGCTAAAGGGTCACCTGGAGCCACCGGTGGCCCCTCCCCATAATCTAAGCCCGCCTCGCCAAAACGCCCACCCAGTCCAAAATCCTTACGGGAGGCCCTGCTAGGCGTTCTATAGAATGCCGTCTATAAAGGCTAACGGCATTCTATAGAATGCCTAACCAGAACTGTCCGACATTCTATAGAATACCTAAACATTTTTCATATACCTACTTGTACACTTGGACACACTGATAACATAATAGTCCATGAACATCACTTGGAATTAAATGCGCTATGAATGACTAGCTACAGTGGCGGCATGCGATGAAACTGTGCACATGTCTTTTTTGCAGTGGCAATGGTATAATATTTGCTTGTCACTAGTTAATTATGCGTCCATACCCGCCGCTTGTTAGTCACTTTAACATAGTCACTGAATGATCCAAAACGTAGCAGACGAGGCGGCTCGGACTACATATAGAACTGCGATTAATAAATGCAATGCCCCTCACAGCAAAGCGTGATGATGAATTAAGTACCAATGAACTTGGTTTTGTGACGATATTTCTTGATTGCATGGCACTAATACTGGTACCAGGTCAATGTTATTCTAGTGGCACGTAATCTGCTTTAATTTAATAATCTGCTCATCAGGCATCCAAAAAGCGGTCATAATTACTGACATCCACAGTTTTTGTATCTAGCAGTGGTGACTGTGATCATTCACCTTCTTCGATGGAACGTTTTGAAAGCTAGTATGGGCTGCAGTTTTATTTATGAAACAGGGCTGCCTCTCCTTGTGATAGACGCTTCAAAACTAACGCCATAAACTGTGGCGTTAAAAAAACCGGGTGGTTAAAAAATATCTTGCTTAATCCTATTCTCTGCGGGCGGCCAGAATTACGTCAACTTACGGGAGGGGGGGGGGGCAGATTCTGCCCCCCCCCCCCCCCCAGATATCTCTAGAACCGCTCGGTCGATTTCGATGGGGAAAGCGCCATTCGATGCGTCATGACAAGATCTCTCTTTTTGGACCCCGCAATTTTTGTTTTGTTCAAAAATGGGGGGCCAGGGGGCAAAAAATCCGAAAATTTTGGGTGATTTTTGAAAGGTCATTGCAGCCATGTAGCTCAACCGATTGTCATGCCTCAAATGTTGTTGACCTTAAAATGTACTGGTCTTTAATATATAAAAAGACAAAAAACAAAATAAAAAATCATAGGCGTATTCAGGGAATGTAAAATGGGGGGATTTTCTGAAAAAATATGTGCTGTTCGTGATTGTTTGGGACGTCATGAACGTCACATGTGGGCATTATATGCTGTAATTAGTTAAATTTTATATATTGCGCATAGGCGGATCCAAGAAAAACATGGGGGGCACCATGCGCGTAACGCTTTTATCATCTTACTAATTTGAAGGTGGACCTAATTTGAGGGTGGGTATTGCCTCCTATTTTTTTATCCTGAGTACGCCTCTGCCCCAAAAATATGTACAATCCCAGTATCTATGATGCATAGTGCATTGGAATTGTTGCTGACGCATTTATTGCACTGCAAACCACGAAGGAAGTATGCGCCGCAAAACCGCATCCGTAACACCCTCCCCAAAACAGGAGCCTAGAACCGCCTCTGCTGGACCGATTTTTTTCAAAATTTTGACACAACACGCACCATTCAATTTTGGGAAAAGTCAGAAAGTTTCAGGACGGACTTAACGGTTTAGAAGAGGCAAGTGAAAAACGACTGGGGGGGGGGGGCAGAATCTGCCCCGCAGGGAATAGGATTAAAGGGACTATCCCACCTTAACATTATATTTGAGTTGAGATAGCCATTTTGATGGCTTGGCATTGAAATTAAGTATGGTAGCAGTTAAAACAACCGCAATGATCTAATCAAAAAGATATTCGAGTTTGATTTTGACATCTGTAAAAAATAAGGCCCATGTGTATTTGAATAGGGACTCTAAACCGACAGTGTCGTCTCTTTACCCAACTGGTAATGATAGTCGACTTATTTTAAGGTCAGCCTTGGAATATTTTCGTCTTCATTCCTCGATCACCGGGTGGTTCGCAATCTAAGCCAATCTAGACACCGGATGATTCGCTTTTTCTGCGCAATAGATGTCGAAAAAAATTGTGCCATACATTTGGCAGCATAAAGGATTTCCGTTATTAAAAAAAATCGTATGACGTCACTAACCCAACTTTCCGCTTAAAACTAAAAGTTGAATATCTTCCAAGATAAACCATTTTTTCGAGAAAAAAGTTCACGAACATGTTCAGCTGACCTCGCCTGGCATGTAGACATACAATTAAGTGTGATTCGACAACTTTCACAAATGTGGGACAGTCCCTTTAATAGAATAGGTCATATACAAAACGCACATCCAGGCATTCTGTAGAATGCCTAGGCAATCTATAGAATGCCTGATCGGCTAGGCATTCTATAGAATGCCTAGGCAATCTACAGAATGCCTGACCGGCTGGGCATTATATAGAATACCTAGGCATTCTATAGAATGCCTGATTGCTCACACTGCCTGCAACATATGCAATATACATTCCAGAAGGCAGTAGCTGTGAGGTCTGTTGACTCGGGCCCAACGATTCGGGAATTCCCAGAAACGCAACCGAGGCTTGCTGCGCGGCTGGTCTCGTGCCGGCCGCGCGGCGGCTCGTGCAATACATGTTTATGGGAACTTGAGCCACATGCGCGCACCACCCTCGCAGTTGAAGTCGGAAAACCCACTCTGAATGTAAACTTATACTGCGATGGTGACCGCTCGTGTCAGCACTGCCTGGTGTATGGGGACTCAGGGTATTTACCAGCTATTGCAAATAGCAATGGCTATGTATGCAAGGTTCACGGGGTACCCAGTGGATGTCTGGGAGTATACGGGGTACCACGATATGTCTGGGAGTACACGGGGTACCCAGTGGATGTCTGGGAGTATACGGGGTACCACGAGATGTCTGGGAGTACACGGGGTACCCAGTGGATGTCTGGGAGTATACGGGGTACCACGAGATGTCTGGGAGTACACGGGGTACCCAGTGGATGTCTGGGAGTATACGGGGTACCACGAGATGTATGGGAGTACACGGGGTACCACTGGATGTCTGGGAGTACACGGGGTACCACTGGATGTCTGGGAGTACACGGGGTACCACGAGATGTATGGGAGTATACGGGGTACCACGAGATGTATGGGAGTACACGGGGTACCACTGGCTGTCTGGGAGTACACGGGGTACCACTGGATGTCTGGGAGTACACGGGGTACCACGAGATGTATGGGAGTACACGGGGTACCACTGGATGTCCGGGAGTACACGAGGTCCCACTGGATGTCTGGGAGTACACGGGGTACCACTGGATGTCTGGGAGTACACGGGGTACCACTGGCTGTCTGGGAGTACACGGGGTACCACTGGATGTCTGGGAGTACACGGGGTACCACGAGATGTATGGGAGTACACGGGGTACCACTGGATGTCTGGGAGTACACGGGGTACCACTGGATGTCTGGGAGTACACGGGGTACCACTGGCTGTCTGGGAGTACACGGGGTACCACTGGATGTCTGGGAGTACACGGGGTACTCACCGAGCGGCTGGGTAGTGGTAGAGAACACGGGATCCACGGTGGACCCGCCGCCGGCGATGAACGGCAGAAAGGTGTTCCAGAATCCGGCGTCTTCGCGGCGGTACCCCACCTCGATTACCCCGCCAGCCAGGTTATAGAAGCTCGGGTCATCGAGCGTGAACCGACGCCAGCGTGAGCCGAAACTGCCCCGCTGCGGGTCACTGGAGGGTCACAGGGTCACAGGTCACTGCCGGTCATAGGGTCACGTGGTTACTACCGGTCACAGGTCACTGCCGGTCGCAGGGTCACGTGGTCGAAACGATCAAATCGGAAAG
Source organism: Chirona hameri (assembly GCA_036785665.1). NCBI lineage: Eukaryota > Metazoa > Arthropoda > Thecostraca > Balanomorpha > Balanidae > Chirona > Chirona hameri. The sequence continues at coordinate 23,316 of JAXIVJ010008942.1, forward strand.
AAATTAGACAATATCACCCGACACCCAAACACTGAGTAAAGCTTACCATCAGAACACCTTAAAGGAAATAGTTCACCTTGGAAATGTTTTACCCAACATGATTTGATTACATTGATTAATACAATTTCTTTTGATATTGTCAAAAATGGCCTTATATCGCGCCGATTCAGGACAGAAGGCCGTAAATTTGTATTGTTTATCAAAACTATATGCATACTCTCTGAGTCAGAGTCCTGACGTCACGCGAATGTATCAAATCGTTCAGCCAATCAGATTCGAAAGTAATCGCGTAAAGATAGACTCGCATTGGAGATGTGCCAACCGGCGGCCGGCGATTCGCTTACTAGCGCCAGCTGCAAGCTGATTGGCTGATGGTATAGCCTCTGCCCAGGCTAGAACCAGTACAACATTCTTTCGCCAGCACCGCATTCCTTCGCCAAAAACTCAAATATATTCGGCTGGAGAGTCTTTTCAGTCAAGCAAACTTGCAGATAGGGGTTTCCTAACACGGGCTACAAAACTGCTATCTCAGTTTAAAACTAATGTTGAATGTGAACTATTTCATTTAACCCTATTTGTAACAGGGGGGGGGGGGGGGCGGATTCCGCCCCCCCCCCCCTCATGTTTTTCGCAGATATCTCCAGAACGGCTGGGAGCAGGCCCATGACATTTTGGGACTTTTCCCAAAATATATTTCCACATATGGAATCAAAATTTCTAGTTCTTGACCTGAACAGAGGCGGTTTCAGGGCACGGTTTTGGGAGGGTTTTTCGGCGGCATTTGGCGATAATACGGAAATGCGATTTTCTGCGGCTTCTTCCTAACTGCCTCAAGTCTGAAGGAGCTACATCGGTTTACGGTGATTAAAATAAGTGAAAATGAGTTGATGTTAATTAACTATCATACAAATTCCATGGCAGAGGCGGTTTCAGGGACTTGAAAAGAGGAGGTTTCCAGGAAATATGCAACGCTTGGCGGGCAGTCAATAGAGCGATGTAAGGGGCATTTATAGCTATCAAGATGTTAACGATAGCTTCTCCTTCCATTATTTGCATAATGTATTACATATAGAGTTGCAGGGGCGTGTCCAGGCGCATGCAAAGGGAGGTGACTGGCATGGTGATGACGATATCCCAGCGATTACGGCACAATAGACGGTTAGTTTAGAATTATATATGCACATACGAGGCCAGGAGAGATAATGAAGTCATTGTTTTGCAAAGGCGCGCTCAGGAATGGAAGAAAGGAGGTGCAAGGAAACTAAGATGCATGGGCCTACAATGACATAACATACTGAAGTTTTCGGATGAAACACGCACCAGAGGGTACTCTACGATCGATTATAAGATAATGGGCGAGTCCAGGTAGGGTAAAAATGGGGATAACCAATGTGAATTGAAGTTGTAAGTGAAATAGTCACTGCTGACTAGTTAGTATCATGATAGCGGAGAATATACCTATCAAAGGGTATTGCGCCTCCCCAGTTTGGATCCTGGATACGCCTATGATGAAGTACAACATGCAAAAAGGAACTATCTACGATCAGTAACCTATTTATATTGCTGGGTAGCAGCTTGCCTACGGTCTTAGAACCGGTGACCTTACCCATGCTTTCTAGTGCCTTGAAAGAACTGTCCTCTTCTAGGGCTGTTGGACTCGATGGTGTGCCGCTACTTGCATTGAAAAACTGTTTCGCTGTCTTAGGGCCTCACTTGCTTCATCTCGTCAACACTTCTGTCATCACTTGCGTCTTCCCAAGTGACTGGAAAATTGCCTCAGTTCTCCCTCTTCATAAATCTGGGCCTCGCGATGCTCCTGGCAATTTTAGGCCGATATCGATTTTATCAGTGTTGTCAAAATTATGCGAGAAGGTTGTATGTACGCAGTTGTCGGCGCATCTCGTTTCCCACAGCCTGTTGGCGCCTTCACAATACGCGTACAGGCCGTGCCACTCGACGGAGGATGCCGTGGTCGACGCTGTGGAATGGATGACGCGCCGGATCGACGCGGGACATGTCGTCGCCGTCACCTCCGTCGACCTTAGTAGAGCCTTTGACAGCGTTGACCACGGTGTCCTCCTGACCAAGCTACAGTGGTACGGCATCGATCCCCGATGGTTCCGGAGTTACCTCGATGGTCGGCTGCAGGTGGTGAGAGGCGGATCACTATCCCTTCCTTTATCCCACGGCGTCCCTCAGGGGTCCCTCGTGGGCCCACTCCTCTTCAGCATCTTCACGAACGATCTTGCATCGTACCTTCCTCACGGGCGTCTGGTGTCCTACGCAGACGACACCCAGCTCCTCGACTCTGCCCTCCCAGCACACCTATCCCTACTAAAATCCCGCCAGGAGGATACCATCATTGCGGTCCAATCCTACTTCACTGCCAACTCCTTAAAGATGAACCCCACCAAGACCACGCTCCTCCTTGTCGGTACTCCTCAAGCCCTTAAAAAGACTCCATCCTTTCAGCTCAACATCTCAAACCACACACTCAATCCCTTGCCGTCCGTGAAGATGCTGGGGGTCACCATGGACCGTAACTTGTCCTGGGAGGAGCACATTTCCAATTTAGTCAAAAAGTGCAACTCCATCCTGTTCTGTCTGTATAAAATTCGTCACCACCTCACACCCGAGACCCGCCAACTCCTAATCCAGACACACGTGTTCCCCCACATACTGTACTGCCTCTCCGTCTGGGGCGGGGCCGCTGACTGCCACCTCAGCCGGGTACAAAAGGTGATAAATTTCGCGGCAAGGATCGTCTCGGGTGCGCGGGGTCGTGATCATATCTCACCGATCGTGGAGTCGCTAGGCTGGCGGGGTATACGCGACCTCGTTGGGCGCCGCGACTGTATCGGCGTCTACAGAGCCTTAAACGATCCCCGCGCCCCGGCAGCGGTCCGATCGCTATTCATCCCTCGCACCGCTGTGAGTGAGCGCCTCACGCGGGCCGCGGTGGCTGGTGCTCTAGAACTGCCCGCTTTCCGGCTATCCATGTCGCGCAGGGCTTTTTCCTATAGGGCGGCCTCGTCTTGGAACCACCTGACGCCGGCCGTTATGGCCTCCCGGAGCCTCGCCGTGCTAAAATCCCAACTCGAAAATTGTGACGACGGTGTGTGAAAGCTTGAATTCGTTCGTTTTATTAACATAGTTACCACGATTTCTTGTGTGTGTGTGCGATGCGTGTTTTAAATTGTCTGTCGTGTTTTTCGTTTGTATCGCCCAACTTGTATCCTTTTCACTCGAATCGAACATTAAGCCATTTATATGGAATGATTCGCAAATACATGAACCTATGTTAATATTTCCTCTATTTGTCCTCCCTTTTTCACTAACCTGGCACCGCCTATGGCAGCAAATATGCTTTATAACTGTTTTGTCTAATGTCACAATAACACACCATTTCATTTATCAAAAAAGCCATCTAAAAAAACGGTTTGATTATGCATTTACTTCACCCTCATATTGAGTGACCTGCAAACAGTGGCGGATCCAGGGGGGGGGGGGGTCACGAGGGTCATGACCCCCCCCCCCCCCTTTGGGCCATGGGGGCACCACCGGGCCGTGGGGGCACCACCGCGCCGGGGCACCAGGGGCACAACAAAATAAAGCGAAAAATCCGCGCACCTAAGCGGCGCAAATAATTCAGCGTTCTTTGAACGAAAGGCACCACCGCGCCGCGGTGGCACCACCGGTCCCTGGGGGCACCACCGCGCTTTCTGGGCACCACCGCCCGGAGGCACCAGGGGCACCACCAAAATATATATATATTTACCAAAAAAAAAAAATTAGTCCGAATGTTTTGTATGGATGGATTTCCGAGGTCAGGACCAACGCTAAGCAGAGCTTGTTGCGCAGGTCCTGACCTCACCACCCGATCGCGCAATTCCTGTTGACCGGCAGAATTTAGAGACGAAAGTTTTACGTGCCCGATATACCTGGACACGGTCTGCCCCGCTCACTGACGTCACCTGACCTTGAGTGCGACCGCTGCCACCGGCCGCAGGCCATCCCAGTCAGGAGCAAATAGCGAGCGCCGAAGCGACTCGAACCCGGGCTGCCACTACCGGGATAGGTCAGAAGCCTATGATTTTTGCATTTTCAAAAGTCACCGCCATATATAAATATCCAATGCAATCTTTATCGATCCCCATTAGTTGCGTTAAAATCGGCTGATATACATGACAGCTGTGTTGGATCACAAATACCTCTAAGATTTGTAGTTTTTGCCCCCCCCCCCCTGTTGCTCCCCTATACATTTTTTACAAATGTAGACCGTGTTGAGGGGAATCAAACGCCGTTTGATTTCTTGAAAATCGGACGGGTAGATCTCGAGATCTCCGGGGGAGGCGGAATCCGCCCCCCCCCCGATATTTGACCTCGCGGTTACTCTTTGACCTCCCGAGGTCAAACGATTGACCTCAGCTAGACATGCTATCAGGTTTCGAATACACTCATAGGGCCTGTTCCAGTGGCTCCTCTAACCTCCTAACCTCCTCCAAGTTGCTCCAACTTGCAACTGTCTGTGCATTAGTATAGGACAGTTGCAAGTTGGAGCAACTCGGAGGAGGTTAGAGGTGCCACGGGAAGAGGCCCATAGACACCAACTTTTCGTATAAGTTTGAACACCACTCTAACCCCTTCAAAACTCCGCCGTAATGTAGATCGTGTTGTGGGGAATCAAACGCCGTTTGATTTGTGAAAATCGGACGGGTGGATCTCGAAATATCCGGGGGGGGCGGACCCGACCCCCCCCCCCCCCCATGTTACAAATAGGGGTAGCCAGGAGCCTGTTACAAATAGGGTTAAACGAATTGCAAATGTGTAAGAATACAAGAAGAAAGGATAATCTCTTCTACAGTAAATAGTTAAACACCACGCTAACGAGTAACGGCCCTGACAGGATGGGATGTAAGCTAGTTTGCCGGATAGTTAGCCCTCAACTGCACAGTTAAACAATGTACGAGAAAGCCGGCGCTGCAGAGTGCAGCGGCGGCGTGGGTCGGCTGGACTGACCCGTCTCTGATGAAGGCGGTCCAGTAGTCCCGCAGCTTGATGGCCAGTCTCTGCTGGGGCCGACCGAACGCGTTGCCCACCAGCAGTCGGAACATAGTGGGTCCGAGCAGGTACAGAAGCTCCGACCCGTGACCGGCTCCTGCGGAGGTCACCACTGGGTCACCACTGGGTCATCACTGGGGCACCACTGGGTCACCACTGGGTCATCACTGGGTCACCACTGGGTCACCACTGGGTCACCACTGGGTCACCACTCGGTCACCGCTGGGTCACCACTAGGTCATCACTGGGGCACCACTGGGTCACCACTGGGTCACCACTGGGTCACCACTGGGTCACCACTGGGCCACCACTGGGTCACCACTGGGCCACCACTGGGTCACCACTCGGTCACCGCTGGGTCACCACTAGGTCATCACTGGGGCACCACTGGGTCATCACCGGATCACCCCTGGGTCACCGCTGGGTCACCACTGGGTCATCACTGGGTCACCACTGGGTCACCACTGGGTCAGATTCAGATCCAGATTCAGATTATTTTCGCATGAGGCCCACGACAGGGTGGCTTTTCACACACGCATGTCACAATAGGTAAAGCAGTATAAGGAGTAGAACGTCGATATAACTAAGACTGCATAAATCAGGTACCTAGTTTCGACGCACGATACATCTCGAGCGGCAGTCGGCGGCCTTCACTGCGACTCAGAACTTCGCGCTTGAGCTGCGCGCGATAACCAGGGACATTTACGTCTACACTCGACTACGTCTACACTCGACCGGTTTAGCATTGTAACACCGAAGTAACACAGGCGTCGCCAGCCCGCCTCAGCACAGATGCGCGGTACGGTGTGGCGATCAGCTTGTCTCGTATTGTGCCTCAATACGGATGCGCGGTACGGTGTGGCGATCAGCTTGTCTCGTATTGTGCCTCAGTGCGGATGCGCGGTACGGTGTGGCGATCGGCTTGTCTCGTATTGTGCCTCAGTGCGGATGCGCGGTACGGTGTGGCGATCGGCTTGTCTCGTATGGTGCCTCAATACGGATGCGCGGTACGGTGTGGCGATCGGCTTGTCTCGTATTGTGCCTCAGTGCGGATGCGCGGTACGGTGCGGCAATCAGCTTGTCTTGTATTGTGCGCGTGTTGCTGCCTCGCGGGCGCTCCTATCGTCCCTAGGATGTAGTCGGAATGACACGTGATCAGCACTGAGCGAGCAGCGCACACAGTATGGTGTTCGACCAGTTGTTTGGCGAACATCCAGCCAAGCTCGATTAGCACGTCAGATATATGATCGTGGCGCCATCTCCCACTAATTACCCGCGCACAAAAGTTGATCATCTTCTGGATTCTATGTAACTGCGTGTCACAGCAGGACCCGTACACCGATAGAGAGTAGCGCACTATGGACAACGCTAAAGCCTGTACTATACTGGGTAGTGTCGAGGTGGGGATGACGTGTCGCGCGTGTGCTAGTGCTACGAGAGTCACCACTGGGTCACCACTGGGTCATCGCTGGGTCATCGCCGGGTCATCGCTGGGTTACCACTGGGTCACCGCTGGGTCATCGCTGGGTTACCACTGGGTCATTACTGGGTCACCACTGGATCACCCCTGGGTTACTGCTGGGTCACCGCTGGGTCACTGCTGGGTCATCGCTGGGTTACCACTGGGTCATTACTGGGTCACCACTGGATCACCCCTGGGTTACTGCTGGGTCACCGCTGGGTCATTACTGGGTCACCACTGGATCACCCCTGGGTTACTGCTGTGTCACCGCTGGGGCATTACTGGGTCACCACTGGATCACCCCTGGGTTACTGCTGGGTCACCGCTGGGTCATTACTGGGTCACCACTGGGTCACCGCTGGCTCACCACCGGGTCACTACTGGGTTATCCCTGGGTCATCACTGGGTCACCACTGGGTCACCGCTGGATCATCACTGGGTCATCACTTGGTCACCACTGGGTCACCGCTGGGTCACCGCTAGGACCCTAGCTGGACCGTCTGTGTGCCATTTCTCACTTATTGGCGTGGTGTATGACATGCAGTCATTATCCCAACTGCTATCAATGCAAAACAATGCCGGTTTGTCATCAGTGACGATCAATATCAGCAACATCAGTGACATCAGTGTACCAACGCGTATTGTGTCACGAATGGTGAACAGAACGGGGCTTGACTATAACGATGTTTGAAATGCTCCATGACCGTGCTGATATCAATCTCGAATAGACTGCCGAATGTGTTCGCATCACCATTTTGGCGAAATAGAACGCTGATGTTCTATCATTGATAGGCATGCATCATTTAGTAGCCACCTTCACCATGATTTCCTCACGCTCGGCCGGTGCCCCACCTTGGAAGGTGACGACGTTTCCGAAGATGTCCGGTCCTCGCTCTGTGAAGCTGTAGCTGTAGATGATACCGCCGGCGCGGGCGTACAGCTCCAAAAACTCGTACAGCGGCGCCACGAAATACGCATCTCCGAACATCTGCCCAGCAAAAACACGGCAGCGTTGTGTCATATCCCGCACGGCTGTACCAGCCGGCTGTACGGCCGCGTTGTGTCATATCCCGCACGGCTGTACCAGCCGGCTGTACGGCAGCGTTGTGTCATATCCCGCACGGCTGTACCAGCCGGCTGTACGGCAGCGTTGTGTCATATCCCGCACGGCTGTACCAGCCGGCTGTACGGCAGCGTTGTGTCATATCCCGCACGGCTGTACCAGCCGGCTGTACGGCAGCGTTGTGTCATATCCCGCACGGCTGTACCAGCCGGCTGTACGGCCGCGTTGTGTCATATCCCGCACGGCTGTACCAGCCGGCTGTACGGCAGCGTTGTGTCATATCCCGCACGGCTGTACCAGCCGGCTGTACGGCCGCGTTATGTCATATCCCGCACGGCTGTACCAGCCGGCTGTACGGCCGCGTTGTGTCATATCCCGCACGGCTGTACCAGCCGGCTGTACGGCCGCGTTGTGTCATATCCCGCACGGCTGTACCAGCCGGCTGTACGGCCGCGTTGTGTCATATCCCGCACGGCTGTATCAGCCGGCTGTACGGCCGCGTTGTGTCATATCCCGCACGGCTGTATCAGCCGGCGCGGCCCCGTCAGAGAACATTGAGATCGAATTACATTTCGCCATTCATCGATAGCGCTGTGACGGAAAAGCCGTCATCACAATACAGCAAACGTTTGTGCGCTGTGAATGTCGATTTCACCGTAATTCTTTCAGCTGAATAGTGATGCTTTTTATCAAGCGAATCTCTTTCAAAGCGAAATGTCATGAAATAACGGAAGTGGAAGTGGAAGGTAAAATGAATATCATACTTTTCACAACCGAACCCGCATCCCGCTGCGGGAAAAAGACACCCATGCAGCGTGCTGGCCAGGGCTGCGGAGGCGACACAATTTTAGCAACTCCGACTCCGACTCCGGCCTGCAAAAAAATCGACTCAGACTCAGACTCCAACTCCGACTCCGGCCTATATATGTTCTCCAATCGCATGTTAGAAAGCAATATCTGCAATGCTATCTATTTTCTACGTTTGTCTTTATTATTAACAGTATGGAGAACAATACGTCACCCGAGCATGGGCGCGGCGTGCCGACCGCGCGTCCAGCCCAGTTGCGCTCGCCTGCAGGTGGCGGAACCCGCGAAACGGGCACCGAGCGGCGAGCGCAGCCAGCCGCCGCCGGCCCAGCTCGCAGCAGCTGGGCTTCAAAACCCACAGGACGTAATCAAGCCATAGATGCCTACGATCATGCTATCTCAGATTTTGTTATATCGGTGTGCTAACCTCAGGTCAGTTTCGTGACCTTCCCATTGTAACTAAGTCGACGAGAACATATACAAATGTTTTCAGAGGATAGGTACGCATTATAACATAATATTTATTTAAGATTGCACTAATTTAGCTCATTCTTGATGGCCCAAGTACAATTATTGCATTGCTCAGTGACTCCTAAAAGATCGAGTGATGTCATCTGAGGTGACGTCTTTGCCAATAACTCTTGATAGCATAACAGAAGATAAGAACGTGAGACCGGCACCACTGTGTAATTGTGTATATCTCGTCGCGACGCGTCCGACATTGCGCAGCACGACATACCTGGTTCACCACATGACCTTAAATTACCTTGACCTGAGGTCAAATTTTGAATTTGACTTAGGTAACCTGGTCACCATGGTATGATTCGAATCTCCCTGACGAAACGAGCACATTGCAATGGGCGCCGTTTGACCATAAAAGTCGGTGCGTCCAAAACCCCAATCATCATCAGATTACGTTAAAATGATTGCCCTATCTTAAAGGGACACTGTCGCTTGAAAGTAAAATTTCATATGTTAAAGAGCAATCGCATCTGATTAACACTATGCAGTCCGTTTGTCGAAATTCGCGCCCAGTCGCCCATTATCATCGTTCAAAGTTCGGTTTTCTTCCAGCCAATGACCTTGACGAGTCGCTCACCACTACGCACCAAAATCCATTAATAGCAGCGTTGTCAAACAATTGTAAATAGTTATATTTTTTGCTTAAGCATTTTGTCGAAATTTGTAATGTCAGAAAACATTCATGTCTTATTATGCCAATTTTTTTATTAAAAAATGGATACAAGTAGATATTAATTCCGAAGGGATAAAATTAATTCCGAAGGGATTTTGATTCCGACAGAGTTTTTTTTGGCAACAACCCAGATGCGCCAGATTCGTTTCATGTAGTTAACAGGCCCCACAATGTATAAGTGCATTACCGCCTCATCCAATTGTTGCAATAGCGTCAGCTGACGGTTGGTCAGATGCAGCTAACTGGAACAAACGCTTCCATAATCCATATATGTAGTGGTGCGTAGAAATCGTAAACAGTTTTTAGATTCTTATGAAAAATGAAATAAATGATTTTTTAAAATTTGCGCTGCTTGGGCAAGCTTTTGATGACGACTAAAAATCATAAGTAGTCCTTAGGACTTGTTTAAGATGGCTTTTGCAATATCATCCGATATAGGCAGGGTCCCTTTAACATCAGGCGGAAATCTACCGCTAGATGAGTAGGTTTCATTTTCCACTCATTTTCTTTCGAAAGGGGTGTACAGTTATGTCGCTAGGCCGACAACTAATCTACCGACCGAAGTAATCGCCAATTGCACAAAAAGTCGACTCCGACTCCGGGCCGGAGTCGGAGTCGGTAAGATTTGAGCGACTCCAACTCCGACTCAGACTCCGCAGCCCTGGACTGCTGGCAATACAAAATATCGGCACAAGTCACAACAACAATCACATATCGTGAATGACAGCGCCATATCGTGAATGACGGCGCCTTGACCTCAGCGCGCGAGGTTGCGTCAGACCTTGATGAAGCTGGCGAGCAGGAGCTGCTGGCTGCCAGGTGGCACCAAATCGATATACTGGTAGCGGAGCACCCGCTCCAGCAGGGGGCGCTGGTGGTGCAGCTCGTACTGGCCGAGGAGTCGCGGCACCACCACCCGGCGTAGCACCAGCGTCAGGTTGGAGAAGGTCAGACGGTCCGTGCCTGGGTACTGGTCTGGGGAGATAGAGCAGGAGTCCTGCACTGAGTGAGTACAGTCCGGGTACTGGTCTGAGGAGATTCAGCAGGAGTCCTGCACTGAGTGAATACAGTCCGGGTACTGGTCTGGGGAGATAGAGCAGGAGTCCTGCACTGAGTGAGTACAGTCCGGGTACTGGTCTGGGGAGATACAGCAGGAGTCCTGCACTGAGTGAGTACAGTCCGGGTACTGGTCTGAGGAGATTCAGCAGGAGTCCTGCACTGAGTGAATACAGTCCGGGTACTGGTCTGGGGAGATAGAGCAGGAGTCCTGCACTGAGTGAGTACAGTCCGGGTACTGGTCTGGGGAGATACAGCAGGAGTCCTGCACTGAGTGAGTACAGTCCGGGTACTGGTCTGAGGAGATTCAGCAGGAGTCCTGCACTGAGTGAATACAGTCCGGGTACTGGTCTGGGGAGATAGAGCAGGAGTCCTGCACTGAGTGAGTACAGTCCGGGTACTGGTCTGAGGAGATACAGCAGAAGTCCTGCACTGAGTGAGTACAGCCTGGGTACTGGCCTGGGGAGATACAGCAGGAGTCCTGCATTGAGTGAGTACAGTCCGGGTACTGGTCTGAGGAGATAGAGCAGGAGTCCTGCACCGAGTGAGTACAGTCCGGGTACTGGTCTGGGGAGATACAGCAGGAGTCCTGCACTGAGTGAGTACAGTCCGGGTACTGGTCTGGGGAGATACAGCAGGAGTCTTGCATTGAGTGAGTACAGCCTGGGTACTGGTCTGGGGAGGTACAGCAGGAGTCCTGTACTGAGTGAGTACAGCCTGGGTACTGGTCTGAGGAGATACAGCAGGAGTCCTGCATTGAGTGAGTACAGTCCGGGTACTGGTCTGGGGAGATAGAGCAGGAGTCCTGCACTGAGTGAGTACAGCCTGGGTACTGGTCTGGGGAGATACAGCAGGAGTCCTGTACTGAGTGAGTATAGCCTGGGTACTGGTCTGGGGAGATACAGCAGGAGTCCTGTACTGAGTGAGTACAGCCTGGGTACTGGTCTGGGGAGATACAGCAGGAGTCCTGCACTGAGTGAGTACAGTCCGGGTACTGGTCTGGGGAGATAGAGCAGGAGTCCTGCACTGAGTGAGTACAGCCTGGGTACTGGTCTGGGGAGGTACAGCAGGAGTCCTGCACTGAGTGAGTACAGTCCGGGTACTGGTCTGAGGAGATACAGCAGGAGTCCTGCACTGAGTGAGTACAGTCCGGGTACTGGTCTGAGGAGATACAGCAGGAGTCCTGCACTGAGTGAGTACAGTCTGGGTACTGGCCTGGGGAGATACAGCAGGAGTCCTGCATTGAGTGAGTACAGTCCGGGTACTGGTCTGAGGAGATTCAGCAGGAGTCCTGCACTGAGTGAGTACAGTCCGGGTACTGGTCTGAGGAGGTACAGCAGGAGTCCTGCATTGAGTGAGTACATCCTGGGTACTGGCCTGGGGAGATACAGCAGGAGTCCTGTACTGAGTGAGTACAGTCCGGGTACTGGTCTGAGGAGGTACAGCAGGAGTCCTGCATTGAGTGAGTACAGCCTGGGTACTGGTCTGGGGAGATACAGCAGGAGTCCTGCACTGAGTGAGTACAGTCTGGGTACTGGCCTGGGGAGATACAGCAGGAGTCCTGCACTGAGTGAGTACAGCCTGGTTACTGGTCTGGGGAGATACAGCAGGAGTCCTGTACTGAGTGAGTACAGCCTGGGTACTGGTCTGGGGAGATAGAGCAGGAGTCTTGCACTGAGTGAGTACAGTCCGGGTACTGGTCTGGGGAAATAGAGCAGGAGTCCTGCACTGAGTGAGTACAGTCCGGGTACTGGTCTGAGGAGGTACAGCAGGAGTCCTGCACTGAGTGAGTACAGCCTGGGTACTTTTCTGGGGAGATACAGCAGGAGTCCTGCACTGAGTGAGTACAGTCCGGGTACTGGTCTGGGGAGATACAGCAGGAGTCCTGCACTGAGTGAGTACAGCCTGGGTACTTGTCTGGGGAGATACAGCAGGAGTCCTGCACTGAATGAGTACAGTCCGGGTACTGGTCTGAGGAGATAGAGCAGGAGTCCTGCACTGAGTGAGTACAGTCCGGGTACTGGTCTGAGGAGATTCAGCAGGAGTCCTGCACTGAGTGAATACAGTCCGGGTACTGGTCTGGGGAGATAGAGCAGGAGTCCTGCACTGAGTGAGTACAGTCCGGGTACTGGTCTGGGGAGATACAGCAGGAGTCCTGCACTGAGTGAGTACAGCCTGGGTACTTGTCTGGGGAGATACAGCAGGAGTCCTGCACTGAGTGAGTACAGCCTGGGTACTGGTCTGAGGAGGTACAGCAGGAGTCCTGCACTGAGTGAATACAGTCCGGGTACTGGTCTGAGGAGATTCAGCAGGAGTCCTGCACTGAGTGAATACAGTCCGGGTACTGGTCTGGGGAGATACAGCAGGAGTCCTGTACTGAGTGAGTACAGCCTGGGTACTGGTCTGAGGAGATACAGCAGGAGTCCTGCACTGAGTGAGTACAGTCTGGGTACTGGCCTGGGGAGATACAGCAGGAGTCCTGCATTGAGTGAGTACAGTCCGGGTACTGGTCTGAGGAGATAGAGCAGGAGTCCTGCACTGAGTGAGTACAGCCTGGGTACTGGTCTGGGGAGATAGAGCAGGATTCCTGCACTGAGTGAGTATAGCCTGGGTACTGGTCTGGGGAGATACAGCAGGAGTCCTGTACTGAGTGAGTACAGCCTGGGTACTGGTCTGGGGAGATACAGCAGGAGTCTTGCATTGAGTGAGTACAGCCTGGGTACTGGTCTGAGGAGGTACAGCAGGAGTCCTGCACTGAGTGAGTACAGCCTGGTTACTGGTCTGGGGAGATACAGCAGGAGTCCTGTACTGAGTGAGTACAGCCTGGGTACTGGTCTGGGGAGATAGAGCAGGAGTCCTGCACTGAGTGAGTACAGTCCGGGTACTGGTCTGGGGAAATAGAGCAGGAGTCCTGCACTGAGTGAGTACAGTCCGGGTACTGGTCTGAGGAGGTACAGCAGGAGTCCTGCACTGAGTGAGTACAGCCTGGGTACTTGTCTGGGGAGATACAGCAGGAGTCCTGCACTGAGTGAGTACAGTCCGGGTACTGGTCTGGGGAGATACAGCAGGAGTCCTGCACTGAGTGAGTACAGCCTGGGTACTTGTCTGGGGAGATACAGCAGGAGTCCTGCACTGAATGAGTACAGTCCGGGTACTGGTCTGGGGAGATACAGCAGGAGTCCTGCACTGAGTGAGTTCAGTCCGGGTACTGGTCTGGGGAGATACAGCAGCCAGCAGGAGTCCTGCACTGAGTGAGTACAGTCCGGGTACTGGTCTGGGGAGATACAGCAGGAGTCCTGCACTGAGTGAGTTCAGTCCAGGTACTGGTCTGGGGAGATACAGCAGCCAGCAGGAGTCCTGCACTGAGTGACTACAGTCCGGGTACTGGTCTGGGGAGATACAGCAGGAGTCCTGCACTGAGTGAGTACAGCCTGGGTACTGGTCTGGGGAGGTACAGCAGGAGTTCTGCACTGAGTGAGTACAGCCTGGGTACTGGTCTGGGGAGATACAGCAGGAGTCCTACACTGAGTGAGTACAGCCTGGGTACTGGTCTGGGGAGGTACAGCAGGAGTCCTGCACTGAGAGAGTACAGCCTGGGTACTGGTCTGGGGAGATAGAGCAGGAGTCCTGCACTGAGTGAGTACAGTCCGGGTACTGGGGAGATGCGACCAAAGGAGCGGTCACAGGGGATATAGGCAAGATACAGGTATTAGGGCGCAACCTCCATCCTCCGCACCATTATTAAATGCACATCCCTCAGTGATTCCCTTTTCTGAAACGCTGTACGCTGTGCAACACCGATTAACATAGCATAAGCAGTTAAGCAGGCCGTCGTCGTCTCTTACAGAGCATGAGCAGGCCGTCGTCGTCTCTTACAGAGCATGAGCAGGCCGTCGTCGTCTCTTACAGAGCATGAGCAGGCCGTCGTGGTCTCTTACAGAGCATGAGCAGGCCGTCGTGGTCTCTTACAGAGCATGAGCAGGCCGTCGTCGTGGTCGCAGCCGGCCAGCAGCGGCACCTTGGCGTAGTTGCTCAGTCGCAGCAGCCGCACGGGATCCTCCGGTATCAGCCTCTCCTCGGCTGGCAGGTACGAGTCTGTCACCGGCGCAAACACCGGGAAAAACCGGCTCTGAGACTGTCGAGGGACAGGTCAGGTCAGGTCAGGTCAGATGCTGCTTGTGCGACTGTGGATAATAAATGAAAGGTCAGGTGAGGCGAGTGTTCTGCAACTATGAATGATATATGAATTATGAAGCATATATATATATATATATATATATATATATATATATATATATATATATATATATATATGTATATATGTATATATGTATATATGTAGATATGTATATATGTATATATGTATGCATGCATGTATGCATGCATGCATGTATGCATGTATGTACGTATGTACGTATGTACATATGTACATATGTACATATGTACATATGTACATATGTACATATGTACATATGTACATGTGTATATGTGTACATGTGTATATGTGTACATGTAAATATATACATATATACATATATACATATATACATATACATATACACATACCCATACACATACACATACACATACACATATACACATACACATACACATACACATACACATACACATACACATACACACATATATATATATATATATATATATATATATATATATATATATATATATATATATATATATATATATATATATACATATATATAAAATGGCAAGAAACAAAGTATACTGACGGCGTATCAGTGGCTGCCACTGCTCTCTTACCTCGAGCAGCTTCTGGGCGGCGTGCAGCAATCGGACGTAGTCCCTGCTCTGCAGGCAGTGCAGCTGTCGGGCGGCGCTCTGTCTGTCCCGGCAGCCCATGATGTCGGCCAGCTCCTGACCGATCCTCTGCGCCTCCCGGCCGCTCATGTGCGCCCACGGCGCCAGCGGCGACCCGGACATCATCACCGCCCGCTGAAACAGGCCCTGCGACCGCGGCGACACCATGTGGAGACCGACGGAAGCTGCGCCTGCCGAGTGGCCCGCCAGGGTGACCTTTCGCGGGTCGCCGCCGAACGCCGCGATGTTCTCTCGGACCCAGGTGAGAGCCAGGTGCTGGTCTCGGAGGCCCAGGTTCCCGGGCGTGTGGTGGGAGCGCAGTGTCAGAAATCCTGCCGGAGGCACCGCGCCGGGTGAACTGGAGTATCAGGCACTGCGCTGGTATGTTATGATGGTATATTACGGTATTATGGTAAATGAGGTAAATGCACACTTAATGGACGCAATGTAATGTATAAGCTGTTCCACTAAGAAGAGGATGCCGGCCAAAATACCATAACAAATTACCTAACAGTTAAACTCACCAAACCTATGAAACGGGAGACTTCGCTAATTCATACAAGCCACATAACCATTTCATTTTTCTAGCGCATGTTCTACATTAATGATACGCTAGTATACTGGCTACATCGACTGCCGAAGCGGTTGTAGTTGCGCTGGCAGCGATGCACAGTATCCCTTACTTCTCCGAGTCTTACCGAACACGTTGGTGCGGTAGCTGACGGAGACGGCGACAATATCCTGTGATGCCAAATCCTTCATGGGAAACTTGGACGCCCTTTGTCTCCAGAACAGCTCTCCGTCCAGGAACACAATCACCGGGTATGTTCGATAGCCGACCGGTGCCTGTCGAACATCAGTACGGTGGATGTGACTGAGCAGCACACTGTGCAGCACATCAGCACACTGAATGTGACTGAGCAGCACACTGTGCAGCACACTGCGCAGCACAGCAGCACACTGAGCAGCACACTGCGCAGCACAGCAGCACACTGGATGTGACTGAGCAGCACACTGCGCAGCACATCAGCACACTGGGTGTGACTGAGCAGCACACTGTGCAGCACACTGCGCAGCACAGCAGCACACTGGATGTGACTGAGCAGCACACTGCGCAGCACAGCAGCACACTGGATGTGACTGAGCAGCACACTGCGCAGCACAGCAGCACACTGAATGTGACTGAGCAGCACACTGTGCAGCACACTGCGCAGCACAGCAACACACTGAGCAGCACACTGCGCAGCACAGCAGCACACTAGATGTGACTGAGCAGCACACTGCGCAGCACAGCAGCACACTGGATATGACTGAGCAGCACAATGCGCAGCACACTGTGCAGCACAGCAGCACACTGGATGTGACTGAGCAGCACACTGCGCAGCACAGCAGCACACTGGGTGTGACTGAGCAGCACACTGCGCAGCACAGCAGCACACTGGATGTGACTAAGCAGCACACTGCGCAGCACAGCAGCACACTGGATGTGACTGAGCAGCACACTGCGCAGCACAGCAGCACACTGGATGTGACTGAGCAGCACACTGCGCAGCACAGCAGCACACTGGATATGACTGAGCAGCACAATGCGCAGCACACTGTGCAGCACAGCAGCACACTGGGTGTGACTGAGCAGCACACTGCGCAGCACAGCAGCACACTGGGTATGACTGAGCAGCACAATGCGCAGCACAGCAGCACACTGGATATGACTGAGCAGCACAATGCGCAGCACACTGTGCAGCACAGCAGCACACTGGATGTGACTGAGCAGCACACTGCGCAGCACAGCACCACACTGGATGCGCCATAGGATCCGAAGACTTCCACTGCATATTGACCTCACCCGGTGTGGCAGGCCGGATTCGAGTCGCTTCGGCGCTCGCTATTTGCCCCCGACTGGGATGGCCTGTGGCCGGTGGCAGCGGTCGCACTCAAGGTCAGGTGACGTCAGAGGGCGGGGCGGACCGTGTCCAGGTATGTCGGACACGTACAACTTTCGCCTCTAAATGTTGCCAGCTGTCAGGAATGACCCGATCGGATGGTAGGGGTTAGATCCTGCGCAACAAGCTCTGCTTAGCGCGGGTCCTGGCCTCGGAAATCCGTCCATTCAAAAGGTTCGGACTAAATTTATAATTAAAAAACGTGTAACTATAACAGTCCTCACATCGTGATACGGCGTCGAATGTCTTCGTCTTATACGTCACTGTGACACAATGTGCAATATAAGACCATGACGCTGCAGTTCAAGTAACACCATTGTGTAAATTGACTGTCGTTGTACAGTACTGGGACTGTTTGCTGTGGTCACGTGACAGCAGATGTGTGCCAAATGACGTCCTGTCGTTATCAGCTGCAGTAGCTGAACAACACCGAGGCATTGGAGTCATTCGGCTCGTGTAAAGTCGTTTATGCGAGGTAATTAATCGTGACCGTCGAAGGGCAATAGCAATAAAGGCACGATCTGTAAACAAAGTTTCGTGCAACTTTCTATTCCATATTAATAATTAAATAAATCAAGTTAGTTCAGACGCAGTCGCTGCCACTATTCATCTCTAATATCCCGGCACCCAGACACTGCGAGACGCTCTTTCCAGCCTCCTGTAACCAGCTACCACCAGGACTGGGTTGGGTACACATAATCTACTGACCTCCGGTATCGCCACGCCACCGCTGGGTGTACAGTAGACACACATAATCTACTGACCTCCGGTATCAACCAGCTACCACCAGGACTGGGTTGGGTACACATAATCTACTGACCTCCGGTATCGCCACGCCACCGCTGGGTATACAGTAGACACACATAATCTACTGACCTCCGGTATCAACCAGCTACCACCAGGACTGGGTTGGGTACACATAATCTACTGACCTCCGGTATCAACCAGCTACCACCAGGACTGGGTTGGGTACACATAATCTACTGACCTCCGGTATCGCCACACCACCGCTGGGTATACAGTAGACACACATAATCTACTGACCTCCGGTATCGCCACGCCACCGCTCGGTATACAGTAGACACACATAATCTACTGACCTCCGGTATCGCCACGCCACCGCTCGGTATACAGCAGACACACATAATCTACTGACCTCCAGTATCGCCACACCACCGCTGGGTATACAGCAGACACACATAATCTACTGACCTCCGGTATCGCCACACCACCGCTGGGTATACAGTAGACACACATAGTCTACTGACCTCCGGTATCGCCACACCACCGCTGGGTATACAGTAGACACACATAATCTACTGACCTCCGGTATCGCCACACCACCGCTGGGTATACAGTAGACACACATAATCTACTGACCTCCGGTATCGCCACACCACCTCTGGGTATACAGTAGACACACATAATCTACTGACCTCCGGTATCGCCACACCACCGCTGGGTATACAGTAGACACACATAATCTACTGACCTCCGGTATCGCCACACCACCGCTGGGTATACAGTAGACACACATAATCTACTGACCTCCGGTATCGCCACACCACCGCTGGGTATACAGTAGACACACATAATCTACTGACCTCCGGTATCGCCACGCCACCGCTGGGTATACAGTAGACACATAATCTACTGACCTCCGGTATCGCCACGCCACCGCTGGGTATACAGTAGACACACATAATCTACTGACCTCCGGTATCGCCACGCCACCGCTGGGTATACAGTAGACACACATATTCTACTGACCTCCGGTATCGCCACACCACCGCTGGGTATACAGTAGACACACATAATCTACTGACCTCCGGTATCGCCACACCACCGCTGGGTATACAGTAGACACACATAATCTACTGACCTCCGGTATCGCCACACCACCGCTGGGTATACAGTAGACACACATAATCTACTGACCTCCGGTATCGCCACACCACCGCTGGGTATACAGCAGGTACACATAATCTACTGACCTCCGGTATCGCCACACCACCGCTGGGTATACAGTAGACACACATAATCTACTGACCTCCGGTATCGCCACACCACCGCTGGGTATACAGCAGGTACACATAATCTACTGACCTCCGGTATCGCCACACCACCGCTGGGTATACAGTAGACACACATAATCTACTGACCTCCGGTATCGCCACACCACCGCTGGGTATACAGTAGACACACATAATCTACTGACCTCCGGTATCGCCACACCACCGCTGGGTATACAGTAGACACACATAATCTACTGACCTCCGGTATCGCCACACCACCGCTGGGTATACAGTAGACACACATAATCTACTGACCTCCGGTATCGCCACACCACCGCTGGGTATACAGTAGACACACATAATCTACTGACCTCCGGTATCGCCACACCACCTCTGGGTATACAGTAGACACACATAATCTACTGACCTCCGGTATCGCCACACCACCGCTGGGTATACAGTAGACACACATAATCTACTGACCTCCGGTATCGCCACGCCACCGCTGGGTATACAGTAGACACACATAATCTACTGACCTCCGGTATCGCCACACCACCGCTGGGTATACAGTAGACACACATAATCTACTGACCTCCGGTATCGCCACACCACCGCTGGGTATACAGCAGACACACATAATCTACTGACCTCCGGTATCGCCACACCACCGCTGGGTATACAGTAGACACACATAATCTACTGACCTCCGGTATCGCCACGCCACCGCTCGGTATACAGCAGACACACATAATCTACTGACCTCCGGTATCGCCACACCACCGCTGGATATACAGTAGACACACATAATCTACTGACCTCCGGTATCGCCACACCACCTCTGGGTATACAGTAGACACACATAATCTACTGACCTCCGGTATCGCCACACCACCGCTGGGTATACAGTAGACACACATAATCTACTGACCTCCGGTATCGCCACACCACCGCTGGGTATACAGTAGACACACATAATCTACTGACCTCCGGTATCGCCACGCCACCGCTGGGTATACAGTAGACACACATAATCTACTGACCTCCGGTATCGCCACGCCACCGCTCGGTATACAGCAGACACACATAATCTACTGACCTCCGGTATCGCCACGCCACCGCTGGGTATACAGTAGACACACATAATCTACTGACCTCCGGTATCGCCACGCCACCGCTGGGTATACAGTAGACACACATAATCTACTGACCTCCGGTATCGCCACACCACCGCTGGGTATACAGCAGACACACATAATCTACTGACCTCCGGTATCGCCACACCACCGCTGGGTATACAGTAGACACACATAATCTACTGACCTCCGGTATCGCCACACCACCGCTGGGTATACAGTAGACACACATAATCTACTGACCTCCGGTGTCGCCACGCCACCGCTGGGTATACAGTAGACACATAATCTACTGACCTCCGGTATCGCCACGCCACCGCTGGGTATACAGTAGACACACATAATCTACTGACCTCCGGTATCGCCACGCCACCGCTGGGTATACAGTAGACACACATAATCTACTGACTTCCGGTATCGCCACACCACCGCTGGGTATACAGTAGACACACAATGTACTGACCTCCGGTATCGCCACACCACCGCTGGGTATACAGTAGACACAGATAATCTACTGACCTCCGGTATCGCCACACCACCGCTGGGTATACAGTAGACACACATAATCTACTGACCTCCGGTATCGCCACACCACCGCTGGGTATACAGTAGACACACATAATCTACTGACCTCCGGTATCGCCACTCCACCGCTGGGTATACAGTAGACACACATAATCTACTGACCTCCGGTATCGCCACGCCACCGCTGGGTATACAGTAGACACACATAATCTACTGACCTCCGGTATCGCCACACCACCGCTGGGTATACAGTAGACACACATAATCTACTGACCTCCGGTATCGCCACACCACCGCTGGGTATACAGCAGACACACATAATCTACTGACCTCCGGTATCGCCACACCACCGCTGGGTATACAGTAGACACACATAATCTACTGACCTCCGGTATCGCCACGCCACCGCTCGGTATACAGCAGACACACATAATCTACTGACCTCCGGTATCGCCACACCACCGCTGGGTATACAGTAGACACACATAATCTACTGACCTCCGGTATCGCCACACCACCGCTGGGTATACAGTAGACACACATAATCTACTGACCTCCGGTATCGCCACACCACCGCTGGGTATACAGTAGACACACATAATCTACTGACCTCCGGTATCGCCACACCACCGCTGGGTATACAGTAGACACACATAATCTACTGACCTCCGGTATCGCCACGCCACCGCTGGGTATACAGCAGACACACATAATCTACTGACCTCCGGTATCGCCACGCCACCGCTGGGTATACAGTAGACACACAATGTACTGACCTCCGGTATCGCCACACCACCGCTGGGTATACAGTAGACCCACATAATCTACTGACCTCCGGTATCGCCACACCACCGCTGGGTATACAGCAGACACACATAATCTACTGACCTCCGGTATCGCCACACCACCGCTGGGTATACAGTAGACACACATAATCTACTGACCTCCGGTATCGCCACACCACCGCTGGGTATACAGTAGACACACATAATCTACTGACCTCCGGTATCGCCACACCACCGCTGGGTATACAGTAGACACACAATGTACTGACCTCCGGTATCGCCACACCACCGCTGGGTATACAGTAGACACACATAATCTACTGACCTCCGGTATCGCCACACCACCGCTGGGTATACAGCAGACACATATAATCTACTGACCTCCGGTATCGCCACACCACCGCTGGGTATACAGCAGACACACATAATCTACTGACCTCCGGTATCGCCACACCACCGCTGGGTATACAGTAGACACACATAATCTACTGACCTCCGGTATCGCCACACCACCGCTGGGTATACAGTAGACACACATAATCTGCTGACCTCCGGTATCGCCACACCACCGCTGGGTATACAGTAGACACACATAATCTACTGACCTCCGGTATCGCCACACCACCGCTGGGTATACAGTAGACACACATAATCTACTGACCTCCGGTATCGCCACACCACCGCTGGGTATACAGTAGACACACATAATCTACTGACCTCCGGTATCGCCACACCACCGCTGGGTATACAGTAGACACACATAATCTACTGACCTCCGGTATCGCCACACCACCGCTGGGTATACAGTAGACACACATAATCTACTGACCTCCGGTATCGCCACACCACCGCTGGGTATACAGTAGACACACATAATCTACTGACCTCCGGTATCGCCACACCACCGCTGGGTATACAGTAGACACACATAATCTACTGACCTCCGGTATCGCCACACCACCGCTGGGTATACAGCAGACACACATAATCTACTGACCTCCGGTATCGCCACACCACCGCTGGGTATACAGCAGGTACACATAATCTACTGACCTCCGGTATCGCCACACCACCGCTGGGTATACAGTAGACACACATAATCTACTGACCTCCGGTATCGCCACGCCACCGCTGGGTATACAGCAGACACACATAATCTACTGACCTCCGGTATCGCCACACCACCGCTGGGTATACAGCAGACACACATAATCTACTGACCTCCGGTATCGCCACACCACCGCTGGGTATACAGTAGACACACATAATCTACTGACCTCCGGTATCGCCACACCACCGCTGGGTATACAGTAGACACACATAATCTACTGACC
Source organism: Chirona hameri (assembly GCA_036785665.1). Lineage (NCBI taxonomy): Eukaryota > Metazoa > Arthropoda > Thecostraca > Balanomorpha > Balanidae > Chirona > Chirona hameri. Next base: position 46,540 of record JAXIVJ010008942.1, read on the forward strand.
TCCGGTATCGCCACACCACCGCTGGGTATACAGTAGACACACATAATCTACTGACCTCCGGTATCGCCACACCACCGCTGGGTATACAGCAGACACACATAATCTACTGACCTCCGGTATCGCCACACCACCGCTGGGTATACAGTAGACACACATAATCTACTGACCTCCGGTATCGCCACACCACCGCTCGGTATACAGTAGACACACAATGTACTGACCTCCGGTATCGCCACACCACCGCTGGGTATACAGTAGACACACATAATCTACTGACCTCCGGTATCGCCACACCACCTCTGGGTATACAGTAGACACACATAATCTACTGACCTCCGGTATCGCCACACCGCCGCTGGGTATACAGTAGACACACATAATCTACTGACCTCCGGTATCGCCACGCCACCGCTGGGTATACAGCAGACACACATAATCTACTGACCTCCAGTATCGCCACACCACCGCTGGGTATACAGTAGACACACATAATCTACTGACCTCCGGTATCGCCACACCACCGCTGGGTATACAGTAGACACACATAATCTACTGACCTCCGGTATCGCCACACCACCGCTGGGTATACAGTAGACACACATAATCTACTGACCTCCGGTATCGCCACACCACCGCTGGGTATACAGTAGACACACATAATCTACTGACCTCCGGTATCGCCACACCACCGCTGGGTATACAGTAGACACACATAATCTACTGACCTCCGGTATCGCCACGCCACCGCTGGGTATACAGTAGACACACATAATCTACTGACCTCCGGTATCGCCACACCACCGCTGGGTATACAGTAGACACACATAATCTACTGACCTCCGGTATCGCCACGCCACCGCTGGGTATACAGTAGACACACATAATCTACTGACCTCCGGTATCGCCACACCACCGCTGGGTATACAGTAGACACACATAATCTACTGACCTCCGGTATCGCCACACCACCGCTGGGTATACAGTAGACACACATAATCTACTGACCTCCGGTATCGCCACGCCACCGCTGGGTATACAGTAGACACACATAATCTACTGACCTCCGGTATCGCCACACCACCGCTGGGTATACAGTAGACACACATAATCTACTGACCTCCGGTATCGCCACGCCACCGCTGGGTATACAGTAGACACACATAATCTACTGACCTCCGGTATCGCCACACCACCGCTGGGTATACAGTAGACACACATAATCTACTGACCTCCGGTATCGCCACGCCACCGCTGGGTATACAGTAGACACACATAATCTACTGACCTCCGGTATCGCCACACCACCGCTGGGTATACAGTAGACACACATAATCTACTGACCTCCGGTATCGCCACACCACCGCTGGGTATACAGTAGACACACATAATCTACTGACCTCCGGTATCGCCACACCACCGCTGGGTATACAGTAGACACACATAATCTACTGACCTCCGGTATCGCCACACCACCGCTCGGTATACAGCAGACACACATAATCTACTGACCTCCGGTATCGCCACACCACCGCTGGGTATACAGTAGACACACATAATCTACTGACCTCCGGTATCGCCACACCACCGCTGGGTATACAGTAGACACACATAATCTACTGACCTCCGGTATCGCCACACCACCGCTGGGTATACAGTAGACACACATAATCTACTGACCTCCGGTATCGCCACACCACCGCTGGGTATACAGTAGACACACATAATCTACTGACCTCCGGTATCGCCACACCACCGCTGGGTATACAGTAGACACACAATGTACTGACCTCCGGTATCGCCACACCACCGCTGGGTATACAGTAGACACACATAATCTACTGACCTCCGGTATCGCCCCACCACCGCTGGGTATACAGTAGACACACATAATCTACTGACCTCCGGTATCGCCACACCACCGCTGGGTATACAGTAGACACACATAATCTACTGACCTCCGGTATCGCCACACCACCGCTGGGTATACAGTAGACACACAATGTACTGACCTCCGGTATCGCCACACCACCGCTGGGTATACAGTAGACACACATAATCTACTGACCTCCGGTATCGCCACACCACCGCTGGGTATACAGTAGACACACATAATCTACTGACCTCCGGTATCGCCACACCACCGCTGGGTATACAGTAGACACACATAATCTACTGACCTCCGGTATCGCCACACCACCGCTGGGTATACAGTAGACACACAATGTACTGACCTCCGGTATCGCCACACCACCGCTGGGTATACAGTAGACACACATAATCTACTGACCTCCGGTATCGCCCCACCACCGCTGGGTATACAGTAGACACACATAATCTACTGACCTCCGGTATCGCCACACCACCGCTGGGTATACAGTAGACACACAACTGACCTGCGGTATCCAGACGTTGAGCGTGAGGCAGTCCTCAGAGATGGACGTCTCCGGCTGACCTTGCGTGTCCAGCTGGGGACAGGCCGGCCCATACCTGTCGAACAGCTGGGTCCGGTTCCAGCCGTGATGCCGCTGCGGTGGCTACATGGCAGAACAATCCGACAGTTAGGCGATGCCATTCTGGCGATCAATGAAATACTGATCTCTTTTGTCAACTTCGAATCCCTTGGGTTCTTATCAGATGTATTTTAATTGAAATTTATCCTCTGAAATTAAATGCTCAACTCATTGTGCGTTGCCCCTGATTGCATAATGATATGTGAGACAAATATGTGCATGCATGACGAATGAGGAGACGAAAACTGCAAAAACGAAACAAATAGAGATCAAGAACAGTACACAATAAATCAGGGATTTCATTTGCAGGGATGATGTATGAAAGGACGAAAAATAGAGGCACAAATTGCGAATAAACAAAATGCAATACGTAAATTGGCAAACTAAAGGGGACCAAAGAACGATCGATCGTAGACGAACCCACGGACCCACGGACCCACTGCCATTCCTTAGTTGAGTTAAAGAGTACAAACTATCATACAACCTGGTTTAATGGCAAGCTCGCAAGTTAACTACAGGTATCGTTCTATCAGTTGGTATAAGTCATCAACTCATTGTTGCATTTCACGTCCAACAAAAAGCACAAATGTGTGAAGTGTCTATGCCGAACTTGTTTTAGAAGTAAGGGATTGACGAAGTTTCCATGAAATACCTCATTTACCACTAATTCAAAAGTCACCTAATCACTGGCCGATCCAGCCTCTCTCCGTGCAGGTGGGGGGCAGCTTTTTGTGGCAAAAAAGTACCCCCCATTTTTTAGCCGCGGATTTGGGCCGGTCACCTTATTTTGGTATTCGAGCTTAAGAAATTCACTTCAAATTCACACAAAATGATTTTGTGGAATTTTTTCCCCAAAAAAAAAATCATTTTTTTTTGGGTCAAAAACCCACAATTTCGAACACAGAGATAGCCATATTGAAGGGAATGTCATTTCCTTTCTTTTGACGTTTTTTATTTGCAATTTGCTTCAAAACTCTATTTTCGACGATTTGTCAAACATTTATCGTTTTTCCACTAAAAATGGCATGACATGACGTCATTAAAACGTCATGATTATCTCCCAAAATATTACATCAATTTCATTCAAATTTGGTGAAAAGACTTATAATTGATCCAGCATAAGGTACTGCAAGTTTCACGCTGATATTGATAGACTATGATAGCATAGTCTTCAAGTTATTGAGAAAATCCGGGAGGGGGCAGATTCTGTCCCCCCCCCCCAGCGGGGCGCGGGTTAAGCGTCACTGGGGCTGCTTGAATTCAGACTGGTTATTGATTCAACTTTTTTTTGGAACAATTCAATCATGATTCATTTTGGAATCTGAATGATTCAATCACCGTTCGATTCACGGATACAATTTTGAGAATTGATTCTTTCCGATTCAAAGAATCAAAACAAATATTTTAATCGATTCACGTTTTATTCAACATTTAAATATATGTGGTTAATTTATATCAAATCAATAAAAATGGATATATACATATATATGATCATTAAAACATTGTTACAGCAATACTATTTCAGTATAAATGAATGCACCAACTGGGACTGCATGTATTTGCACAATTTATCAGTGTACTTGAATCGTTAAGAATCGTTAAATCTTTTGATTCAATCAGTCTTGATTTTATGCGGGTTGGATTCAATCACGATGCATGAATCAAAATATCTGGTGGTGAATCAATTATTTTTCGATTCAAGGAATTTTGATTGAACGATTCCAATCGATTCAATCAGTGTCGAATCAATAACCAGTCTGCTTGAATTGCATCATTTGCGCTTTTTTGCCTATCATTGACAGAAAGGGATACATATACAAACTTCAAATTAAATCATTCGAGAAAAAAACTTCCGTTTTCATTAAGTTTTCCCCTGAGATCATTGCTTTTCACGCTCAGTGCAGGGAACACGCGGGGGGGGGAGCATTCTTGTATTGAATGCCCCCCCGATATTTCTGGGGTGGGGAATTTTCCCCTGATGGCCCCCCCCCCCCTGGATCCGCCTGTGCACCACATGATGGCATCACCTGATGTGAAGATGGTTGGTATATAGGGTAACGACTATCTAGTCACCTTGAAGCGCAGGTAGCCGATGGGCGGCACGGCGTACGGTATGCCTTTGTAGGAGTACACCGATCTCCTGGGCCGACTCCACGTATTCACGAACCTGGTGGCAGAACCAGAGGGGCAGAAGCATATCCGTTAGCAAAAATAAACAACCAAAGTCGCAGATTCTAGTAAGGTTATGCAGCGATGCTGGCGAGTAAACATCAGTTTACGTGGTGCAGTCTACTATATTGTTAGGTACCAGGCTAAACGTGGGTTGTTCACCAAGCTAGAAGTCATAGTAACAAGCGTGTGTCATCAGCCGTCATAGAAGCAAGCTGTCGTGTCATCAGCCGTCATAGTAGCAAGCCGTGTGTCATCAGCCGTCATAGTAGCAAGCCGTGTGTCAAGGTTAGTAGCAAGCGTGTGTCATGCGTCATAGTAGCAAGCTGTGTGTCAGCCGTCATAGTAGCAAGCCGTGTGTCATCAGCCGTCATAGTAGCAAGCCGTGTGTCATCAGCCGTCAAGGGCGGATCCAGCCGGCCGTTGGGGGGGGGGGGGGGCAAACCGTTTTTTTTTAGCGGACCTTAACTACTCCAATTCGCATTTCTCCCCGGATTTGGGCCACTTTATTTTTCAACCACACGATTCGATTTTTTCCCCATTTTTTATAGGTTTTCGACCTTTTGGGATATCGAAAAAGGAAAGATGTCAGCTTGCAGTTTGTATTGTTAGGCGACATTGCCTTACACTGATAAAAACTATGTCAATTGTCAGCTGTACCCAGGGGCGTCGCCGATAATTTTTGAGTGGTGGGGGGGGGGGGAGTGGGGGTCGGCTGAAATGACGAGAGAAAAAAAATGTACCCCAATTTGTTATGCGTGTATTTTAAGCCTTTGCAACATTTTTAATGTGGATTTGCATGTCATAGTAGGTACTTGTTATTTAGCGCCAGCGAAGCGGCGCGATTTTTTTTTTTGCTCGGGTTTGCCTGATAAAACCCAGAAACATAGCCATTTTTAGCTTCTTAGCCTTGTAGAGGATAAGAAGCTAAAAAATGTTATTCCCTTCAATTCAGCGTTACGACGAAACGAAGACGATGACGATGGCTTCGTCATGACGATGACCACTGATGTGACGCCGCAAAGCGGCGTGAACATTTTAATTTTAGGTCGTGGAAAACGCTTTTTTAATATTGGAACCAGACCGTGAGTGGAGCCAAGCCCTCAGGTACACCCCTTTTGCTGGTTGCACATCTCGGTATGATGCAAAATGTTGAAATGAAGGTAGTTTTTTCATATACATTAGCCTCGGATAGTAAATCACGATGGCCGGTGGCAGTCTGCGCTCAATAGTACATATGATAATAATAACTGTAGTCTGTATACATACCTATGTACCGAACTGTAACAAAACAACTGGTAACGGTGCAAATGGTTTCAAAGTAGCAAGAGGCAGACCGACATTTCCGCGCATAAATGGTCCCTGTGGATCTGGAGGAGCCTGGGGGAGATGGCTTGGGGAGATAGTCCTGGCCTGGTCCCCACTATTAGCTCTTCGGGCCAACAAGTTGGGCAACCGCTGGAACAGCTTCCGGTTGCCGAAGTCCGCGTCTTTGCGTTCGCGTCGCCTTTTTTCGGAACTTCGGCAGACATGCCTAAAATGTAGAACCCGCTTTAAAAGACAATATTTTATGAAGAGAGTTGGCCCTGGGGCCAGCAATTACCGCCACAAGGAGAGCCTCTGCAAGACACTTAATGGAACTAATTTTCCAAATTTGTATATGCAATTGCGAACTTGTGTCATACCGCGAAGCGGCGCGAAATTTTTCAGTTTTTGACTGTGGCTAGCTTGATTTTGACTGCTGCAATTTTGGGATGCCCAGTACCGTTCTAAAATCGCAAATATAGCATGCATTAGATTTCACGTCTTGGGGGGGGGGGACAAAACATAGTTTGGCCCCCTTTAACAGGCTTGGGGGGGGGGGGCATGGCCCCGTTCGCCCCCCCCCCTGGATCCGCCCTTGTCAGCCGTCATAGTAGCAAGCTGAGTGTCATCAAGCCGTTATAGTAGCAAGCTGTGTGTCATCAGCCGTCATAGTGGCAAGACGTGTGTCATCAGCCGTCATAGTAGCAAGCCGTGTGTCATCAGCCGTCAACAAAATGTAAGCGG